>CAUYSK010072722.1:0-63161 GCA_963575035.1 Avahi laniger | reverse complement strand
GCATTTTCCATAGCCTGTTGAGAATTGAATATTTTTCCTTGCAAGAAGTGGTCCAAAGCCTGGAAGAAGTGGTAGTCAGTTGGTGCAAGGTCTGGTGAATATGGTGGATGACAGAGAGTTTCCAAGTCCAGCCTCTGTAGTTTGAGCAGCGTTGTTTGTGCGACATGTGGTAGAACATTGTCTTGTAAGAGAATTGGCCTGTCTCTATGGACCAATCATGGCTGCTTAATTGCAAGCATCCTCATCATTTCATCCAATTAGTTGCAGTAGACAACTAATTAGTTGTAATCGATTGACCAACTTTCATGAAGCTATACTGGATAATACCAGTGCTGGACCACCAAACAGACACCATTCGCTTTTTTTGATGAATATTTGATTTTGGATTGTGTTTTGTCACTTCATCTTTTTCCAACCATTGTGCTGAACACTTTTGATTGTCAAAAAAATTCATTTTCATCACATATAACAATATGGTATAGAAATGGTTCGCCTTTATGTCATGACAACAAAGAAAGGCAAGCTTTAAGATGATTTCTCTTTTGACGCTTATTTAATTCACGCAGAACCCATATATCCAGCTTCTTTATCTTGCTGATTTGTTTCAAATTGTCCAGTATCGTTGGAATAGTAACGTCAAACCTTGCCGCTAATTCATGCATAGGTTAAGATGGATTCACTTCCACTATAACTTTCAGCTTATCATTATCCATCTTGGTCTCAGGTCATCCACATGGCTCATTTTCAAGATTAAAATCAACAGAACAGAACTTTTTAAGCATTCGATGTACAGTGTGTTCATTAGCCACAACCTTTTCAAACACTTCATTGATATTTTGAGCTGTCTGAGCTGCATGGGTTCCACGACGAAATTTATACTCAAAAGTAATATGAATTTTTGACTTATCCATTGTTTCACAAGAATTGCTTTAAAATTTTTTTGAAAGATAATCACAGGCCAAAACATGCATTTGAAAGGATGTGAGGATGTACCCTCACAAGACACATAAACCAAGAAGTGTCAAAGTGAAATGTCAGTGATCTCAACTGTCAAACTTAGTACCTAAGGAAATCAGACATTTCATACTTAATAACCTAAAATTAAAAATAAGGTAAAATAATTTATGATGACATGAATAGATCGCCAAGATATTATTACATGAAAAAAGGAAATATGACCCCAACTATATGAAAAATAAATGTGTGCATATGCACACATATGTGGGTAAATACATATAAAGGAAGAAGGAAAAGGTTCCCCAAACCTCTGACAATAATTCATTTCCTCTGGTGATAGAGGAGATGAAGCCAGACTTTCATGTTTTGTTCTCTATGTTTCTGAATCCAATTTTTATATGGAAATATATTTTCCTATTTCATGTATAATAGCATTTAGGGAACAAATTCCAAGGTTTGAATTCCTGTAAGAAAAAATTCTTGCTTTGGAGCCTTTACACTTAAAAATCTCCTTGAGGTCAATTTGAGAGGAAATTTGGAGATTTAAGCATTCCTGACTTAAAGTTGCTCATCATTCACACCTATGTCAGGTATAAACAGTTTTATTTTTATTTTATTTTAATTTTAATGCCCTTTGTAAATTATGTCACATGGCTTGGGAGCTTCTCTAATGTTTGTGAAGAGAAATATCCAGATTCTAATGTCTTTGTCCCTGAAGGAAGTATCTAGAGTGGAATGTCACTTCTTTTCACAATAGCCTGAACTAGTTCCTTTGTGAGTTAATCTTGGTAAAGCAGCTCCCCACAACTTCTGCCTTTGGGTTGCACCGAGAAAGGAGACAGAAAGCACACTGATGTATTCCAGCCTGGTCCCATTGACCGCTAAGGTTCTAAACTGCAGCCTGGCCCCTTGGCTGAGAACAGCCTATACTGCCATGTACCATGAGTGACCAGGAGGGGTAGCCCTGAGAGGGTCGCTGACTCTACATAGGGTTGCCTGGTCCACAGGGACCAGGGTCTCAGTGAAATAGGATCAGATCCTCACTCATCCCCTTTTATCACCACCTGTTTTCATTACCACACCAAAATAGGACATAAGAATTACCTTGGGAGCTTTCCAGACACCATTCCCCAGAGACTCTGGTTCAGTAGGTCTAGGGTGGAGCCCAGGATTCTGCATCATTAATAGGCTTCCATAATGTAGGCAGAATAATGTCTCCTCTCGAAAAAAAAAAAAAAAGAAAAGAAAAAAGATGCCCACTATATAATCTCTGGAATTTATGAATATGTTGCTTTACATGGCAAAAGGAACTTTGTGTTAATATATGTGATTAAGAATCTTAAAATGGGGGGATTTTACTGGCTTATTTGGATGGGCCTGATATAATCACAGCATCCTTAAATATGGAAGAAGGAAACAGAAGAGTCAGCATCAGAGTGATGTGACGTGAGATGACTGGACTGGGTGTCTGGCTTTGAAGATGGAAGAAGCCACAAGCCAAGGCACGCAAGTTGCCACTGGAAGCTGGAAAAGACAAGAAAATGATTTTTCCCTAGAGCTTCCAGAAAGGAACATAGGTCTACCCATACTTTGATTTTAGCCCAGTGAAATCCATTTAAGACTTCTGACCCTAGAACTCTAAGATTATAAATCTGTGTTGTTTTAAGACACTAAATTTGTGGCAATTTGTTACAGCAGCTATACAGGAAATTAATACACATGAATTTCTGATGAAGGTCCTCTGTTCTCTTCCCTCTCTACACTCATTCTCTCTGTCATTTCTTCCAATCTTGTGGCTTTAAGTGCCATCTTTATGCCAAAGATATCCCACTTTAAGCTCTTTGTTGAATTTCACTCTTAAACTCCAGACTCACATATCCAACTGCCTACTCCACATCTCCATCTGGTAGACATCTCAAGCTTGGCCTGTTCCAAACCAAAACTACTAATGTATGCCATCTCTCCCTCCCAAATCTCCTCCATTCACAGACTTCCCATCTCAGTGGAAGGCATCTCCATTTTGTGTTTCAGGACAAAATCATGGGATCATCTTTGACAACAATTTTTTTCTTCTCTCATATCTCATGTTTAATCTACCACCAAATTGCATTGATAAGTATTTCCATACTATCCTGAGAATTCAACTACTTCTACTCACCTATGTATCACCCTAGCTGAGTCATCATCAATTGGATTACTGGATTACTGCAGTGGCCTCCTCACTGGTCCTCCTGCTCCCATCTGGTGCTTCGTAGTCTATTCTCAACTCAGAAACCAGAGTCATGCTTTAGAACACATCAGATTTCTCAACCCTTCACTCAAAACCCACCATTAGTGCCTCATTTCACTTGCAAATCTTAAGTCCTGAATGATCTGGCCCCACCTTGCTGTTACCTCCCTGATATCATCTCCTCCTACTCCCACCTTGCTCCCTCCATCTCAGCCGTGCTGCTTTTGCCTCAGTTAGGACTGCTCTCCGTCTCCCTGGAATAATTCTCCTAGAGACATGTGTACCTCCGTCATTTCCTGTGGTCAAATGCCACCTTCTCAATGAAACCTACCCCGTTGATATTGAAAATTACAGCCCTCACCCCACACCCCTGGTATTCTTATTCTCCTTCTCCTGTTCTATTTCTAATAAATAATATTATTTACTTATTTATTATGTATACCCTTTTTTTTTTAATCTCTCCCTACAAATGTAAGCTTCATGAGTACAAGGATTTTGACTGTTTGTTCCATGGATGTATCTTATGCTCGCATTATAGTGTCTATAAGGGGCTACATAGATAGTTGTCAAGTTTGTTGAAATAGGGCCACAGACCACTCTTTGAGAAACAAAATTAAGTGTCTCCCGCAAGATGTATTTATCACATCATCATGGTGGCATTAGAATACTATTCTTAATAACTGGTGCTATTTTGAGTGTCAGAATTGTGTTCTCTGAAGAAATCATTTCTCTTTAATTTGTGACTTTGGCATCACAAAGTCTCCACCTCTTGTACAAAATATTCTTTCCTGCTAAAAGGTCAACTTACTTTTGATCGTTTAATGAAGCATTTTAATGTGTGGCCCACACAGAGCTCTCTCAGGAACTGTCATCAGTACATTTTGTTACCTGGACCCACCCTGAAAGTAAAGTTATGGGTATAAGAAAATACTTCGGGCTTTAATCATGCAGTATTTCTAGACTTACACCTAAAACTGAAGAAAACTATCCAATTGAGATAAATGTCTTGGAAATTAATTTCACGTATCTTTGGAGATCAGTCATATGTGTTCCAAATATGTAACTGAATCTGTATCTCAACTGATAGAATAACCAAATCATTAAAATTTTCCAGGTTGCCTTTCTTTTCTAAATAGTCCAGCTTGGTTTTCTCTAATTAAATAAATTGGCAACATAAAAACAAAACCTTTACTAACCTTTGCTCTATAGAGGGACAACCTTTGATTCCTCCCAGGGTGTTTTAGAATGTGGCAATGACCAGTGGCAGGAATTCTTTACAGAAAGGGTGATTATACCTTTGTCACTTTGCATTCGAGCTCTGCAAAACGACTACTGTGACACATATTTATTATGGTCTGTCTTGCCTCAGCATTTTATACACTCCCTTCTTCTTCTTTTTATCTTTCAAGTCTGAACTGAAGAGCCAACTTCCGTTACCTTCGTCCTCTTAATCCCATAGCTTCCTTGCCTTTCTACATTGTAACCATCTCAGCCTTTGCCATCCTATGCTGTAATCATCTGTTCCCTTGACTGTTCCCTACTGGGCCATATCTTTCCTTTGTCTGTGCCTGTTTCTAGCACGGTATATGGCCCATAGTTCTAAGTGGGCGTTTGGCAATAAATTATTTGGTTGATTGATGGATGGCTGGCTGGAAGGAAAGCATTTTGGGGGGTTGGGCCATCAATGGATAGAGAAATTTTTACACATCTGGATACCTGGACATCAGATAAGAGAGAATCACTCTAATCCCTGTAAAACTTTAAAATAATTATGCCTTTTCCGAAATGAGACATGAGAGAAAAATTAATCTTAATGAGATCTCTATTCAAAGAAAAACTCATTTTATATGTGGAGTAACTGAAGCTGAAAGAAGTTATAGTTTTTCTAGTCACATACAACTATTGAATCACTTGCAAAAGGAGGACAAGTTTGGGCCTAGCACTCTATGTGTATCATGCTGTCTTAGGTAGCACTATTAGAAAAATGTACCCTAAGAGGGAAATTATATAGGCCCCACTAACAACCTCCCTCACCAATTGTCCCCATATCATGTGCCAGGCATGGCACCGACATCACCTCCCTTCACCTTATCAATCCCCTGTAGAAGACCAATGTGAACAGAGGCAAAGCAATGTGCCCTAGGTCACACAGTTACCAGGTGGTAGACTTGTAATACAACCTCAGGTTTTTCTGACTCTGACCTGGGAGGCTTCCGTAATAACATGCTTCTTCCAATAGACAGAGAAATCACCAAAGCTCTGGCTGTAAAAGTGTATGATTTAAATCACCAGTCATAAATCAGAACAGAAGTTTTCTACTGGACATGAAAACCTAGATAGGTATAATTACAATTGTATAAAAGAACTCAGGATATGGTTTCTGCAAAGACCACTGATTAATATAATTAGTAACAACTCCAGCTTATCCATAGAAGGGTTTCGTTGGTCTGCGGATAGACATTTCTTTCAGCCTAGCAGGGAATTAATTGACTCTCTTTTTCTCTTCACAACCTCGTCACCACTTTTTCCCAATTGTATGAAAAAGAGAACCATCGAGGAAGAATCACAATAGAACTTCCACTCACTGAACATGTCTGGTGCTGAGTGTTTCCTGGCCAGTATCTCACTCAATCCACCTATCAACTCTAGGAAGTATATATCCCCATTTTACAGGTGAAGAAATACAGGGTAAGTTCATTATCCTGAGGTTGCGCAGACAGTGATGAGCAGTCCCTGGGTTTGAACCATCTTCTCCTGGCCCTGAGGTGCATTCTTTTAACCACTATCCTTTCCCTCTACCTTGAAGTGGGCAGCTAAGCAAATATAAACAACCACAAACAAGTGTCGCTTTTAGATAGCTGGCATATTTAAACCAGTGTCTATCACGCCTCATATAATTCCTCTTTAGAAAGGGAGTGTAGGTTGTATGGAGTGGACGGTGGACTTTGTTTTGCGCACTTTAACAAGAGGAAAGAAATCTTAGCCTCTGTTTGTGTTTCTCTCTCCTGCAAGTGAGAACTGCTCCTCTAGGGGAAGCCATCTTTTAAAGAGACGAAATATTTAAAAAGAAATCAACTTCCAAATGGCAATCAATTGATTTAGGGCTGGGCAAGAAGTAATGGACCATCTCCCCTTGGTATCGTGGAACTAATTACTTGCCACTTCTCTGCAGACTCATTGATTTCTCTGACATAACCTGAATTGATGGAATAAACTGATGAGTTCAGTCTCTAAACTCAATAAATATCATAGGTTGTTCCATTACCCATCTACTCAAGCAGTATTTATTGAGCATGTACTGTGTGTCTGCCTCTGAATTGGGTTTTTAAGAGAAAGGAAAAGAAACAAACAAAATTCCTTGGATTTTGCTCCCATGAAGCTTACTTTCAAGTGAAGAAATTCATTTATTAACTGAAGAATCACACTGACAAACACATACTAACAAACTGTGATGCAGAGCTCTGAAGGAAAGGACCAGAGTGATATGATACCATGAAGGAACGTAACAGGCCTAGACTGGGGGGTCAAAGAAGGCTTCACTGGGAAAGTGAAGCTTGGGCTGAGTTGTGAACCTGGTGGAGGCTAGATTGCTCCATGGAGCAAGGATCAAGATGGCATGTGCTCAGGCCACATAGCAGGAGGCAGCATGGCATATCTAAGGAACACAAGGATGAGACGGGAGAGAATCAGGCCACCTGGGCAGGCCTACGGCCCTCATCAAGGACTCTGGTCACTTTCCCCAGAGCCTTGCATAGGCCTTGAAGATTTAACATAGGGCTTGGGGAAGAAATGGCATATACCTCTGGGGCCTTCAGGGACTTCGTGTCTAAGATGACGGTTACTTCTGGGTTTTAGCTTGTATGCCCTACAGAGAAGCTCTCTTTCCATTTGATTTAGCTCTCCCTATGTTTTGGGATTTTTGGGGGGGCCAAAAAGCAGGGCTTTATTTTTTTCTTCTTCTTCTTTTTTTTCTTTTACCATATCATCAAAGCACTTGGAATTCCAGAAATAAGATCAGACAATGCTAATAACAAAAACAAAAACTAATGCTTACTAGGACTTTATTAAGTTCTGACCAAGTACTGTGCCAAGCATTCTGCATGAATTATCTTACTGTATCTGCACAACAAACTTGTAACATAGAAACCCTCAAGGCAGCGTTGGTATGGGTTTCAGAAAGCTAGAACTGTGGCTAGTGGAAACCGACACACACGAATTTACATTGCGGGGATCTGAAAAGAGCCTTTAAAGGGTTTGACCAGTTTACTGCAGGAGTACTGAGCTGGTTGGTTGTCAATGTTAATTATGCATGTGGAAAGGGCTTTCTGAAGCCATTAGGAACATCCACCCACACACCTTTTCCTTTTAGATGTCAGGGGCAGGTTCTGTCCTGCTCATGGTGAGTGGGCAGCCTGCATATCAGGGTACGATCATGATGCTCAGCATTTGTACAGAACAGGTTGTTTCCAAATGGCTTTGCATTTAATGATGAGATCATCTCTAGGGCCTTCCTCTCCTGGTCAGTATGATTTGCTACCTCCCCACCATTAGTCAGGCCTCTTATTCAAAGACAGAAAACCAGCTCAAACAAGCAAGGGGGGAAAGGGAAGTGGTTGACTTATATAAGCGAAAAGCTCAGGAGTAGTCAGGCTTTAGGCTCAGTCTGTTCCCAGCTTACCTCTCCAGTCTCATCCTTCATAGACAGCTCTCCTCTCTCTGTGCCAGCTCAGCTGAGCATCTCTACATTCTTTCAGCAAGACTTACTTGTACCCGCCTTCCTCGCAATCACCAAGGATGCTACTTGTACTACTTATGCCTCTCCCTCCTCTTCGGCTGATACTTATTATTTTCCCCTCTTTTACTTTTATTGAGCACCTGGAGAGATGGTTAGTCTCTAAAGGTGATCCCCCTGCGAAAAAAAGAACCACAACCTCCTGATAGTCACAAGCTCCTCCTTGTGCAGTCCTCTTGCTCACTGCGTCTGGGCTGGCCCCGGGATTCCCATTAACCAAGAGGAGGCAGCGGTAATCGCTCCATTCTCGAGACCCATCTCAGCCTTACAGAGGCATGGGAGCTCCCACTTTTTCACTCTGGGGAGACCTTAGCTGTCATGTAGAAAATCTAATTACCCTACTGGAGAAACCACATGGTAAGGTCATATGGAGGGAGAAACCCCTGGAACTGCATGAAAGAGAAAGGCAAAGGCCAGTCGCCCCCAGCCTTCCCCATTGAGCTCGAGCCTTCCAGCCCCTGCCAAGGAACCAGAACACCTGAATGAACCATCTGGGATATTCCTGCTCATTTGAGCCTCTAGATGATGACAGCCCAGGTCAATGGCATGTGGGTGGAGGAGAATAATTCTCAGAGAACTCCAATTAGCCCGAAGAATCACAAAAAATAATAAATTATTATAATTTTAGGCTACTAACTTTGGGGGTGGATTGTTACACAGCAATGATTATCAAAGCTCTTACCAGGTCCTATGCTAGTCCTGGGTTTATAGTTATAAATATAACAGGCATGCTCCAAAACCCTGCACATCTACTCAATCCTTCCAGAACTCTTCCTGCTCAGGGATATTTCCTGACTCTGCTGACTAAATGAGTTTCCCCTCTAATAAGCTCTAGTAACACTCTTACTTCTCCCTCATAGCCCTATGCTTATGCAGAAGTAAATAATTTAGTTATCTCATATCTCTTTTCCTTGGTGGAATGTAAATCCCCGGAGGGCAGGATCCATGCACCCCTGGATCAACACCATGTCCTCTCCCCGCTGGGCACAGCCTGGGATGTGACAGACACATGATCAGTACTTGCTGTCTGATTGGCTGCTGCCTCCCTCTATGCTGGAGAAGAGATAGGATGATTCTTCCTTCACTTCCCATGGGACATTTGAGAGAAGACAAGTCACTTTTCAATGGCTTTAAAACTCTTAAGTCCTGGAAGAGCAGTCTAAACCTAAAAAATATGTTCCCTTTATAACAAGGAACTTTTGCTTATTTTCATTGCGGAATTTTATGCATAGTAGTTGCCTGTTTTGTTTGTTGGTTTTGTTTTTTAGGATTTCCTCCCTCAAGTTGCCTCAACAGATACTAACTGACTAGCACCGCTTTCTTCCCACCCCTGACACCTTCAGAGGCCTGACTATCGTGGAGGAGGATAAAAGTGAAGAGGAGGAGAGAAGTTTTTGTAGGTGGGGAGAAATAAGAAGGTGGAATGTTTGATTTTTCAGAGGACACAGGTCGTGGTCCCTGGAGTCAGCTAGAACATGAACACAGATCATGGTCCCTGGTATAAAACAATGCGAGAGCCTTTGCTTTGAGTTGTGGGAGTCCAGTTCCTTCCGCCTTACATCAGCCAGCTCCTCTGGGGTTGGAAGCACTTCCTGTTAGCCGGCTCCAGGTCAGCCGTCCTGTGGCCCAGACTGATCTCTCCTCTGACTGGAGACTTAATGCAACTTTGTGGAAGCCTTTCTAGCCATATGCTTGAGAAACAGCCTTGTCGGCCAAGAACATCTATGTGTGGTTTGGGTTTAATGCGTGGGCTGGATTTAAAATGTTTTTCTTTACTGGTCAATAGGTCATTAAGCCTTCTACTGTTTGCTAAACGCTAAGACCTATTTCTATAGGTATCTCTTACCTGAAGTGGTAGCTAAGGTATTCATAAATGATGTGGCATTATCCAATATCAAGGAACAAGGAAAATAAGATTAACAATCTTTCACCTAAAGGGAATATGATAAGTCTTACATGATATAATAAAACAAAGTACAAGGCAGCAACACAAATACAGCAGGTTGATTCCAATCAGTGTTGTCTCATACTAGCTACATGATCTTGGGTGAGTTACTTCTCCTTGAACCTCAATATCCTCATCTGCAAAATGGATGCAATAATTCCTATCTCATGAAGTTCTTGTAAGAATGAGAAAGAGAGCGTGTGTGTTCATTCATCATCCATCCATTCATCAACAAATTTATCAATTGCCTACTATGTAACAGGCATTGTTCTAGTCACAAAAGTTCTACCCTTGAGGAATTATACATTTGTGTGTGTGCATGTACACACATGTGTTTAGAGGAGATAGCCCCAATAAACAAGTAAACAAAATGAGGTCTCTGCAGGAAACAGATGGCTCAGTCGAGCAGAGTAATTGATTTAATAGTTTAATCAAGGGACTCATTACAAAAGAGCTGCAGGATTAAAGGAAACCAAAAAGGTATGGTGAAGTACCCTGCAGCTAGCAACTGCAGAGAACTGTTACCACTCTAGGTCTCAAGGGTCAGGGGAAAGGAACAGTTACCTGAACCCAGTAAGGAGACATACAGCCATGGGAAGGTACTGTCCTATAGGAGCTACAGCCATGGGAGAAAAAACAGCCACTACCAAAGAGCAGCATGGCAAAGAAGCAGATGAGTTTAGTACTCCAGCCTTGCCCTTTCCAATGCTCCAGTCTGCTGCCAGTGCCCGCCCTTAGCTGAACCCAGTTGGAATCCAGAGAGCCAGAGGGCAGAATGCCCATGTGATTGCAGTCCATACCAGTGAGCTTCCCTGGGCACAGAGTGGGTGGAGAAGAGTGGAGAGAGGATCTGGAGGAGCAAAAAGAAAATGCAACATAGCAAGGAAACATGTAAAGGGTCAGATGGTTAGAAGTGCCATGGAGAAAAATATGGCAGGGTAAGGGGATTGGGAAACGTGGAACAGATGGGGTGTTGCTACTTTATATAGGGTAGTCCAGGAAGAACTCTCTGAGCAGGAGACATTTAAACAGAGGTCTATAGGAAGGTAGAGATTGAGCCACGTGTTGGACAAAAGAAGAACTTTTCAGGCTGAGAGAACAGCTTTGTGCAAAGGCCCTAAGATAGAAGCATGCTCAGTAAATTCAAAGCATGATAAGGAGGCTGGTATGCTGGAGTAAAGTGAGCATGGGAGAAATGCCATGAGAGAGTCAGATCATGCATGGCATTTTAGGCTTTTATGTGATTTTAATGGAAAGCCATCAAAAGGTTGTAAGCATACAAATGAGTGACCTGGTTTATATTTTAAATAAAAGAATATTTATCTAAGCTGAGAATGGGTTGAAGAGGAGCCAGAATGGGCACAGGAAGACCACTTGGAAAGCCATGGCAATAATTCAAGGGAGACATGATGGTAGCTTGGATAAAGTGGTAGTTGAGGATGTAGGAGAAATGACTAGATTCTAGATACATTTTGAAGGCAAAGAATGGAATTTTCTGATGAATTTGATAAGGATTATGAGAGAAAGAGAAGAGTGAAGAATGACTTCAAGGCTTTTGGCATAAGCAGCAGGAAGGATGAGTTGCCACTTAACTGAAATCGAGAAGACTGGGGAAGGAACAGGTTTGAAGCATAGGAAACATTCAATACACGATTCCTGCCCCTCCACCATCAATCGGTGATGACACTCAGATGAAGCACGACCCAAAGACCTTCAGTCTTCCTTATTGGAAACTCTTTTTCAGCTCTTAAGAATCAGATAATTTAGTTCTATCTCATTTATCCAACCTGATTTTCCCTGTTCTTCAAATGTATCATGCTTCCCCAGTTGGGCAACATCCTCCATCCCTTCACATTAAGGTTTGCATTTTTTTTCTTTACCCGGATGCTTTACTTTGTTTGGGCCTTTAGAGATTCTACGCAGCTTTCAAAGTCTAGCTGGAGGTACCATCTAATTCATGGAAATGTCTCTGACTATGTCACTTGTCATCTAGCCAACAGGGATAAAAGAAAGATTTATAAATTATTTACATTTGCAATATTCCATATCCAAAAGTGAAGATTCTCATTTGCTGGGCCAGGACCAGAGATTTCCTTTGGAGGTCAGACATCAAAGAACTGGCAGAGGAAAAAACAAAGGTATGGAATCCAGATAGGCTAAACTGCTTTATATAATAAAAAGCAGAGATAGGACCGGTAGAAATGCTTGAGAGAGTGTACATGAGAGTGGGAAAATATTTTTTTGTTGGGGAGGAAAGAAGAAGGAATGAAGTGGAGAGAGAGAGGCTGGGACAGCCATTGTGTTTGTGAGAGCAATGGATACGTAGAAGATAGGAAAAGAAGATTCTTAAAAAGTGTTGCTGATATTTAAGAATGTGCTTTCACATTTTTTTGATCCAAAATACTGAGTAAAGATTGAATTACTGTCATTTATCTGCAAGACAGCTGTCTCTTTAAATAAAACTTTGCAATTAGACAAACCATAAGGAGTCCTGATTTTAACATTATCAGGTAATTAGGGTGAGTCTCAGTGAAATGGTGACATTACAGGAGGTGAGAGAGTAGCCATGCAGTGGACATCTTGGGATGGAGCATTTGGGGTAGAGGTAAAGGCCTGCGTAAGGACCCTAAGGTGGAGCATGGCCGGTGTGTTTGTTATTGTGCTCTGCGTATGTCTTCAGACATAGCAACTCCGTTGCCTTGCTTCCCCAATAATAACTATAGAGGTTTTTACCCATGATCCCATCTGCTGCCATCTTTATGGAAGAGGTATGACTGGTACTTTGTGCAGAGAACCTTGCAAATTGACTCTGCTTTGAGGGTGAAAATGGCTCTGTGTTTCTGTTCACTTGGTAAGTGACTGGCAGAAACTGGAGAATTCCACAGGATCTGCGAGCATATGTGCAGCTCATTGTCCATTTGGGGGATACAATTTTGTATGGTAGGTAGTTGGACAATGACTGTTAAGGGAAGGAAGCATCTTTATGCCTATATTATAAATGTCCCAAATGGAACATGTTCTATGAGAATTATCTCATGTTCTACGAAGTAGTATATAACGTTATTTAATTTGAAAACGATAAAATGATAACTTCTTTTCTCTATGCCAGACATACAGTGGACTCCAGTGCCTTTTCCTCTACATCAGAATCATGTTGAACACCTCACTGGTCCTCGAGGCCGTCACTATGAAATCTTACCCCACAGGGTTCAGTGTTCCCTTTGAGATTTAATGCTCACTGTAAATTAGTGTCAATGTCTCCATGCTGTTTACACTAATTGGAGATTGCATCAAACATAAATCAATATTCACAATGTCCTTTGTACTGCTTGCACCAGAAATTGAAAGTAACGTGCTGCTGGAGACAATCTTTATTTTCAAGGTACTGAAGTTAAGTTTCCTTTATCTAAATTATGGCAGAAAATCCACAGAATAGGAAAGCTTATGAATTGAAACTTAATCTATCATCTAGTTCTCTTTAATGTCAAACTGCTTAAGAACATTGTGTTTTCTCTGGGAGAAAAGAGGAAGAAAGGAAGAAAAATTATATTTATTTGAAAAGGAAGAGAAGAAAAATGTGAACATGGACTGATGCTTTAGAACTCTCTTTCAGATTTAATATTTCCCATTATTGGCTTTATATAGGCTAATTTCAAACAGTTATCTTCCTGCCTATAGTACAGGGATGGTGCATTTGTAACATAGCAACGTATCTTTAGAAATAGACGGGCCTTCCACTATAGGCAGAGAACAAATGTGTCCTTGTAGAAGAGCATGTTTTTCAGCGACTCTGATGAGAATGACTGAAAAGATTGATTGCTTTGGAAATTGAAGTTTGGATGTTTAGGTCATGGTGAATAAACTATTTTAAGCTTAAGGATTTGTAGTGAATATATAAGTAAGAAATAAGGTGTCCAACATTTATTGAGGGACCTTACACAGAAGAAAATTTAAATTTGTTCTGCCTTATAAAGAATTTCTTCCTAAGCAGAATATTTTATTTTGCATTAATGCTGGCTCTCATAGTTATGTTTACTTTCTTGACAATGGAGACCAAACCATTGGATATGCACATATTGTTCCCAAATGTGCTCAATTTGAGATAATAATTTAGTGAATATTCAGCTTTCATTCAAAACAGACACAATTCCAGAGAGCAGTTAAGATAAACTCACATTTCAAGGCTTTTCTCTATCCCTTAGGCACATATGAACGCACTATAATACAGCCCTTCTTCTGAATCTAAACCTCTTGAAACATGTCCAGATAGATAATTATAGAAATACTTGAGAGGCTTCATCCAGAAGCCCAGGAGTCGTCTCTAACTCCTTGGCCCTAACATGCACTTGGGCACTGAGGCCTGTCTATTTGACTTCTGTAGCAGACAATGCTGATTGTGTATCCAATAGCTGTTTCTGGCCTGTCTTCTTTCTTGTAAAAAAAAATTCCATTTTTCTTCAAGTACTGAGTGACCATGTGCTTCAGGAAATGCTGAATGAATCTTGATTAGTCTAAGCCAATAATAGTCTTTCCATTTTCCCTTGCAAGCGATTGGTCCAGGAATGGGCACATGATACAATTCTGGCTGATCAAATGAAGGGGCATCTGTTACTAGGAAATGTGTGGAATTAAATATTTCCTTGGCTTTGGATTAACTTTGCTGAGTCTGCATGTGATAACTGCTTTCTCTGCAGCCGCACTGGCTCCAGGAGGGCAGTAGGTCCAAGAGAACAAGTCAGATAGCAGAGAGAAAAATGGATAAGATAACTGAGCCAGTAATTTAACCAACCAAAGAGTTTCTATATATCATAGATTTTTCTTTTTTTTGATTGTTTAAGCTGTTTCAATTGAGTCTTCCCTAATTTACAGTAGAAAGCACCTTCAGAGTTTCTTAGCTATCTCCCCTGAGTCTTCTCATCATATTCTCTCATGCTGCCTTAGCTCACCTTCCTCTCTTGGATGTTTGCAATGCCCTCCTGATCCTCCTGCCTACAAGCACCACTTCCAACTCCTTCTCTACGCTCCTGCCAGAGTGACTATTCTAACATGTAGCAGTCTACGTCTTTTCCCCAAATCCCAAACTTTACATACAGTTCTCTGTGCCAGGGGTCCCCACCTCATGTCCTAGTGTACCCCTGCATGCACCGTGTTACACGCTTATGATTTCCCGGACATACCATGTGCACACCCGTAGCACCTCTACTCCTGTTTCCTTCTCTGCTGAAATGGCCTTTCTCATCATGCTCATCTTGCAAACGCTCACGCTGCCTGACATCCGACCATTCCCTCCCTATTAGAATCACTGACAACTTCTTTCATGTTACCATTTTACCCTGTGCACCCAGTACTGTGATTGCCAAGATGCACTGTAAGTATTTATTCATGTGTCTCTCTACCTGTCTGTGACCTCCTGGGGAAGAGATGTTCAGTTTATTATTGAACCCCTAGCACCTAATATTGATTTTGGCCAGATCCTCAACATATGAATGGAAAAGAAAAAAACTGAATGAAAGAAAAAAAGAAAGGAAGGAAGGAAGGATGGAGGTTTATGTATGAAACCTGCCATCAAGTAAAAAAAAGTTTTGAGCACCTGAATGCACTCGATGAGCTGTTTTCCACAATTACGAATAACAGAGTGGCAGCAGCAGTATCAACATCAACGGGAAATGTTCATTGAGCACTTTACAAGCACAAAGCTAAAGGTTTTATATGATTTATTTCATTTATGTTTGATAGCAACACAGTGAAGAAGATGCTTTCTGTACCATCCTCATCTTATAGACCAAGTGCTGAGGCTTAAAGACATTCCTATTTCAGAGTAAATGAGTGGCAGAGCCAGGATTCAGACTCATGTCTGCTTCCAGAACTCTTAACCAAAACACCCTTTAACTATCTGTAAACATGCTATTCTCCTATTCGTGTTAGGTACACGTTGTTCATACCAAACCGGGTGGGAAATTTGAGCCTGGGGCCTTTGGCTGATGGTATCTCTGTGACTGTCTCCCTCAAAATACCCTTTACAAGGAACTGGGATTTCCGAAAGGCTAGGTACTAAGATGTGGTTTTGCATAACAGCGATTTCTTGTGGCTTGCAACATGAAATTCCCTGTCCAGTCTCATAGTTCACCAGAGTCAGCTAAGCCAATAACCCCTAAGTCCCTTACATATGTGCTTAGCTACCATCCAGGTAACTCCCTGTATGAGTGCAGGCGATTATAAGAACAAGCTGAATGGCACGCGGGACTGGCCAACTGCCACACGCTGCTAGAGCTGTCCTTGAGAATGAGTCCAACAGTTTCAAAACGCTTTCCCAGAAGAACGCACCAGAAAGAATTCAGCCTCCTTAGAAAAGGTACTCTTCCCCCTACACAAGGACTTCTCCAGTACCCTGAGGCTTTTCAGGGATCCATCACCGTGTCTACTAGAAATTAACCCCATGCCGAAACAAGAGCTTACAGTTCTGGTTACCCCATGTGAAAGCATAGATTGTAGGGACTGCTCGGTCATCGGTTCTGAGATACTCGCTGCCACCTGCAGTTACCGTGCAGCTGCTGTGTCATGCTAAGGCAGACACAGTCCCTACCCACAAGGAGTAGGCAGTCTGCAATACACACGTATCTTCCTAAAGACGGAGAAAGTGTCACTTAAAAATTGTCAGCAGTTCTTACTCATTAAACATGGAAAACCTATGAAACCCACTCTGCTTTTGGGAAGCTACCACAACGGGCACCTATGTTAACCCAACGTAATTTCACGGTACTTGTAAAAAATACTACGAGATTATCACTGACCTGACGGCAGATGCCTCTTCCTGCTGCAGACTGAGATATTGACTTGCCTGCTTACTGAGGTAAATTGGGCGTCTTATAAGAAATGTAAGCTTACAAAGTTAAAGAAAAGTGTAGATTTCATATTAATCTGGCCCTGACAATTTTTATTTATTCTTGGGAAATGTGAAGGTTAAAAACATAACTAGAAAACAAGCAAAAAATACAGCGAGTCGTTTATGAGAGAGGCATTTACAATTCTGTGGGAATTTAAAGGGACAAACAGCTTCTCACTGATGGAATCAGTCGTAGAATAATGCAATGGAAAGTTGACATTTGGGCAAGATGAGGTTTTTCACATGTATCTTTCTGATGAATACGAGGTAGAGAAAATAACACGAGGAAAAACATAGCAATACAAATATTTAGGTAATGTCATAAGAGTTCTAGTTTGGCTTGAGTGTTCGGAACCCTGAAAGGGAGGTGAAAAAGAAAGGTTCTGCCAGGATACATCTGGTCAGTAATTATTTTCCATGCCTATAAATCCAGCCCATTCCGTAAGTCAGCAGTGGAAGAGAAGACGGCTGAAGTGGTCAGGTACTCTGGTTTTCATTTAGCACCATCCGGCTCTTTTCCGGACCAGCGTTCCACACTGTTCGCTCAAGGTTTATGATTTCATAATATTCTCACACTATTGTCCCTGTTTATGAGTTTCCTTCAAACTCCAGTTATTCAATGTCTTGCCTCTCTGATCTTAAAAATTCCCTCTTAATCTTCACTCTTCAAACAGACATGAATTCAAGAGCCCATACTTTATGTCCCACTCAATGGAAATCTGAATATGCTGGGACTGAGAGGGTTCTGATGAAAGCAGGTAAAAGTCAACAATCCTTTTATGAGGTTCTTGAGCAATATGGTCTTTTGGGGGGAGAAAAACCTGACAGACATTCTACTCCACTTCTCCGCACTAGCCATTTTCCATTAGCCGTTTTGCTCTGTTGACAGCACCAATATCTCTCTCCTGGAAGTGGGCATTTGTTGTTTTCAAGACACTCAGAGTCCTTTTCCTCTTCCTGACAATACCTCAGTTTTCACTGGGGATTTAACTCTTTTTCCCACTGGATACTGTGGTGAAATGATCAATCTGTGGGCCTACCACATACAAAGGAAACCCAAAATGTTCCTGGAAAGCCCCTCTAGAGATTCTTCTGCTTACCACCCTGGTTCAACAAGTCAGATGCTCCCTTCCAAAATCAACTTTTGAGTTCTTAATGTAAGGACAGAAGAGAAATGCTGGAGGTCATTGACTATAGGGGCTGGCTATTCTCTGTTAGAAAACCATTTCTGTATTTCCTGCTTCCTTCCCGTTTCCAAGTTAAATTTTCAACTTCCCAGCAATACTTTTTTTTTTATACATCAAACCATACTCAAGGCCTCTTGACCTGCTCTTCCTTCTTTCTGATATTTCCACCCCTCCCCCGCAACCTTTGGGAATGCATGGATTAAATAAAAAGTTTCTCATTTCCCAAGCAATTATTTAAAATTATTATAAAGAGTTAAGTTATTGGAAACAGCAGAGGAATTTCAAAGGTGGTAATACAGTGCCATCTAAAATACTAAATTATAATAGTTCATTTTCTAAAAACATGGAATATCATATATCCAGTTCTTTAAATGTTATTTTTCTGATCCAAACTCAGTAATTCCCCGCTGTCTACATAAAATGTAATGTGTTCAGGACCTAATTTTTTGGGTTATATTTTATGCTTTTTTTTTTTTTTTAACCTACTTCAGGTTTTATTCAAATGGACAAGGTACATAATACATCTTCTAGGCTTCCCTGTCCCTATGCCTCAGCTCTGCTATTTGCTTCATCTCAAATATTTTTATCTCCTTCTTTTCCTCTCTTTTCTGCATATATATTTCTAAACTAAAGGCCATGTTTTCCATAAAGCTGTCATGACCAGCCACTCAGAGACATTTTCTTTCTGAGTTCCCAATGACTTTACATGCACTATTCCTGTAGGACTTTATACAAAGTAGGAATTCCATATGCATGCATATTTTATGTCCCCTACTAGACTATAAACTTCTCTTTAAGGGGACAGAGAAGGGGTCTTTGTTGTCACCTCACTGAAATGCCTGACATGCAAATATTTATTGAGTACCTCTTCTGTGCCAGGCATTATTCTTGATGTTTCCATTATAAAAGGGAATGAAGCAATGCTGGCTACTGCCATGACCCACATGCGAAATGAAGAAGGTCTGGGGTAGACGATATCCAACATCTTGTCTTTCTAAAAAAATTTAGAACTGACAGTTGAGCAGTAGAAAAATACATCTACACCAAATGAAACTAGGAAAATATTGAGAGAAAATAAATATTAAGGATGGAAGAATCTTGTATAAGAGAACTAATTCTCTAGAGGAGAAGGGGCTAGGGTAAGCCTGGCAGAGGAAGCACAGTAGTTTGCACATAATGATATTCAGTGTATGTTTGTAAAGGAACGAGATATGAGTGGACACATTTCACAAATTGTCTTGTGTTGGAAGAGAGAACCATGCCTCAGATGATGCCAAGTCTGTGACCATCTCTCCCACTTGCACCACGTGATTTACTTGCCTGATTATTTCTGGCACAGGCTTCTCTGAAATCAAGTCTTATACATGAGGAATAGACCAAAGGAGGAAAGCCATTCTGGGGCTCAAATATACCATGGAGAATTCACTTAGTGGTTAATGTGGATTGACTATTCTTAGCTATAAAGAGGGAAAAAGAGAATATAGAAAATAAGGTTATAAGTTACCTCTCAGAGCACCGACACTGGAAAGTAGAACCGTGAAGACCATCTCTTCAACTCCATTCTCCATGAAGTCCTCTACATCCCTGGTACCTGCAGGCAGGAAGAGATGAAGAAATACATTAACATATTCTTTTGAGAACTCAGCCACCCACCAGGAATCCAGTGAATTGGAGACAGTAGTTCTTTAACATGAAATGCCAAACTTATTATTTTTTCCTAATCAGTGGTAGATCTACCCTTATTTTGGTGAGGCTACCATGTTTATTTCCAATTGATCAATAGTGACACCTGCTGGCTCAGGAAGAGTCACTTGTTTGTCTAATGAGACTATAGGATTGAATTAACTGTGGGGAATAGTGAGTGGATATAGTGAGCTCATCAATCCTAAAAACGGAACAAGCTCAAGACCAAGCTGATTACTGTGAGGAAATTCTCAAGACGATGACAAAAATGAATCATGATTGGGATGTAGACTTGGTAGTCATGCAGAAACATGGCCCCCGGCTTGAGTAATCCTTGGAGGAAAGGCAAAATTATCCTCCTTTACCTGGCCCTCTTTGCCTCACGACTGGATTAGGACAGCACGTTCCAATCTCTGTTCCTAGTTTTAGTCTCATTTTGCTTCAACCCATCCTATAAAGCACCTAGAGCAATTAGTTACTCATGCCCCAAAGCCTGGGTGTAATTTATGAGAGGAAATGGAGCTATTTGGTGCACAGTCACACCATGACACCCATGGAAATCTGGTGGCAGGACACAAGAAGCCAAACCCAATGGCTCGCCACCAGACATGCTCCACCAGACAAGCAGAGATGCAGGTGCCAAGGGTCTGAGCTGACATACTACACAGTGCAGTGCCTGTGAGGCAGCCTGGCATGTCTGCAGAGTAGGACTCTTTCTGAAGCCCCCAGTCCCTCGTTCCTGTCCCCTTCTCAGTCTTCATTGCTGCTCTGGGTGCCTTTTGCCTGCCCGATCTCCCAGGCTGTGTGGATGCCCATGATCCCGCCAACTCTGCCTCCTGGGTCTGTTATCCCTGAGGAGAAACAGCTCATATTCTGAAATTACTCTTCCTGACTCCCCCCACTTTCCACTCTGTTTGGAACTTGCTCTTGGTTAGTCATCTTGGAAAAGAATGATATCAAAGTTAAGCTAAGGGGTCAATAACTCATAAGTAAATTTTCATTTTTAATGAGAACACTTTGGCAAAGTGTATGCTTAACTCAAAGTAATGTACCTTTAATGCTCTCATATGCATTGTACCAAGAAACAAGCAGGAGACATTTCGGGTAGGGGTAGAGAGTGTACCTTCTGGATGCACTGAAAATGAATACATATAAATAAGAAAAATAATAACAAGTCATTCTTCATATTTATTGGGTACTCACATGTATAAGACATAGTACTATCCATTTGACTTCTCTTACCATATAGAAGCATCACAATAATTCTAATAGATAGAAATTATTATACCTAGTTTATAGATGACAATACAAATGTTCAGAAAATATAAGTAACTTGTCCAACGTTATATGTAAAATAAGTAGTAAATCTAGAATTTCAACCAAAGTTTTTCTGACTTAGAATCCATATACTTAACCAATTATGTTCTCCTAGATGTTTCCTCTAAGGTTGGCCTGGACCATGAACATGACCTAACTGCTCAGACTAAGGGAACAAAGGCATAGTCATCAGAAGAAACAGTCCAAAGGAAAAATTTTACAAAACAGCTGTGTAAACTGTGAAGCTACCTACTAATTATTATTATAAGAGGAAGAATGTGGCATGAAGTTTGAGCTTCTCTCTAATTCTACAGGACAAATGGAGTGAGAGGGAAGTTGGGTTTGACAGAGAGCTGAGAAAAGATTATCTCCACAAACACAATGACTTCCTTTTGTGGACACATGTTCACATAAACACAGAGAAACCAGGTGGGGTTTGGCTCACTAAAACACACCTGCCTTAGTGCCCCCATTGCTCCACCTGTAATGAACCAACCACACTTACTGAGCATTTGGTGTCACCAGCATTGCATTGGGTCCTGCATGTGTATGGCACCACGTCCTTTTGCAGAACGACAGCAAAAGATTGACAACGTATTACATTTACCTGCTTCAAATACTTTTTTAAAAATGATATGAAAAGCTATACACTGAGAACCTCATTCCTGTATCACGCCCATTCTCCCTGCTCCCCCTACCTCTGCAGATAGTTGTTTCATTAATCGTTTGTTTATCTTTCTAGTACTTCTTTATGCTAAAGTATAAGCAAATATGAATACACATTCTTATTTTCCCACTTGGCTAGCACAAGAGATACCACATATAAGGTTCTTCGGATTAACTTTATTCACATAAACTTACCCTAGAAACCTCTCTCTATTTATCTATCATCAATCTACTGCATAATATTCCAAATTCTTTTTAATTTTAATTTATCTCGGCTAGATAATGAAACTAGCAAAAGACTAGTACCTATTTCTGAGTGTTTTGAGTGATTATATAAACATGAAAAAATTTCAGAGAAGGCAGAGATCATGGATGGGATGGTCATCGATAAAATGTCTTGGAGGTTGACAGGGGAAGGCAAAACCATTCCTTGAAGAAAGAGGTAGCTAAACTGTCACACAGCTTCCTTAATCCACAGGCAGGTGGGTTTCTTGCTAGCGTCAATGCAGACTCTATTTACATTTTCTCAGTTAGCTTCCTCCAATTTCCATTTAGATTCAAGCCAAGAAACAAATACTGTGTTAATTGGTGCGTTTTCCTGTAGAAACTAATTATAGCCCCATGCTGTCAAAACAAGGCAAATTGTTAATGATACTTTATCTGACAAAATAAAAATAAAGCTATTTTGCCATGAAGGAGGATGCCGGGATTGTGTCACAAGAGCCATTTTAACCATAATTATGAAAATGAAGAGAATTGCTAGAGAGCACCCGTCCTGGGTCCATCATTCCCAACTGGCTCTCTGGGGTGGGGAGAGATAGGAGGGTGGGAGAATGGGAGAGTCTCTTGGCTTAGGCTTCAATGTTCCAGATGAGAGCTCTGAAAATGACAGTTCTCACAGCGTATGGTCTGTTGAGGACTCTTCTCTGACTGTTTTCATAGATGCACATATAGCCATCACGTAAGCTATTTGAAAGCACTCATTCATTCCTTTAACTAATGTTCCCTGAGTGTTTATTATATGCTAGGCACTGTTCTTGGTGCTGGGATCACAGCAGATGATAAAATAGAATAGAAAACAAAGCCAAACAAAACAAAAACGCCAAAAACACTGTCTCCATGGAACTGACATTCTACTGAAGAAGACTGGCAATACATAAGATCAATAAGGAAAACATGTAGGTCAGATGGAAATAAGTTTCCTAGAGAAACAGAAGTAGCAGAGTTGAAAATGGAGCCTGGGGGCAATGCATAGGGTGGTTGGAATGGACTCACTGGGAAGGTGGCATTGGGGCAAAGACCTGAAGGAAACCCTGCAGGTCTCTAGGAAAGTTGAAACTTTAGCAGAGCTGAGGCTGACACTCATCCAGGAAGGTTTGCAAGAGCCATACCCAGGTACTGAAGTATGTCTGCACAGGCGGCAGACCTCCTCATGCAGCAAAAGCCTCCAGGACTCATTCTGATTGGCTTGTGCCTGAGTGATACTGATGTTAAATACTAGAGTATCACCTCTGGACTAAGGAACAGCGAGTGCAAAGGAACAGCGAGTACAAAGGCAGAGCACCTGGGTATTTGAAATAAGGAGGCAGGAGGGCAGGTGGCTGGAGCACAGTGAATGCTGAGGGTAGCAGGAGGGAGATGGAGGAAGGTGTGTGGACTAGCAGGTTCTATAGAACCTCGGAGGCCACCGGAAGAACTCATTTTTACTCTAAGAAGCTATTGAAGGGCTTTGAACTGGGGAGGGATAGGATCTTATTTACACTTACACTTTGGAAAGGAGCCTTTGGCTGCTATGTTGAGAATATACTTGGGAAGTGCAGGTGGAAACGGGGTCTAGTTAGGAGGCAATGAGCTATCCAGGCACAAGGTGATGGTGGCTATGTTAGTTTCCAAGGGCTGCCATAACAAATTACGAGCAACTTGGTGGCTTAAACAGCAAAACTTTACTCCTTCACAGTTCTGGAGGACGGAGTTTCCAGGTGTCGGCAGGGCTATGCTGCCTCTGCAGGGTCTAGAGAAGAATCCTTCCTTGCCTTTTCCAGCTTCCTGGAGTTTCTCACCTTGTGGCAGCATCACTCCACTTTCTGCCTCCATCTTTCCGTGGCTGTCTTCTCCCCGTGTGTCTCTGTATCCAAATCTCTTCTCCTTTATCTTGTGAAGGTATCAGTCATGGGATTTAGGGCCCACCCCAATCGGTATGACTTCATCTAAACTGGATGACCTCTGCAAAAACTTTATTTCCGGGTCACATTTGTAAGTACCAGGGATGAGGACCTGAACGTGTCTTTTTGGGGGACACAGTTCAACCCATTCTAGTGGCTTAGACCAGGGTAGTAGCAGTGGGTGTGGACAGGCTGTTCTGATTCTCAATATATGTTAAAGATAAAGCTAATAAGATTCTCTGAAAGACTGGACATAGGAGAGAAAAAGAGAAGTTAAGATTGACCTCCAGGTTTTTGTTCTGGGAACCTGGAAGGATGAAATTGCTGTCAACTGAAACAAGGAAGAATTGAGCAGGTTTAGGGAAAAGATCAGGGGCTCGGTTTTGAATAATTTAAGTTGTGAAGTCTGTTAGACATCAAAGTAGAGGATGAAAAACAGATTCTTCTTTCTTCTAATTTTTATATATTTCTTATAACCTACCCGGTATGAGGAAAAACAGATGTCTTAGTAAATGGTAGATGTATAAATAAATGAATGACTACAAGTAGAAAAAAATAGTTAAAAGAAGTATGATCTTTTCTAGAACTTAGGATGAAAATGATACCTATTAGATACAGAAACTAACATTTGTATACCCTCGCCAATTTGCAAATTGCTTTTCATGTGTCTTATTTTAACTATATTCCTTAAGCAAATGATCTATAAATGTTATAACTATATCTATTCTATAGTGCAAGAACAGAATCAGAGAGGCTAAATCACTTAACCAGGCTCACTCAGAGAGGAAAAGTAAGAATGGGACTTCAACCCCAGCCTCTGATCCCAAACTCAAGCACTTTTCACTACACGGAGTTCTCAGGGTTATATATCCTGATTGGGAGATTGGTAGATACATTCTCACTGATATTCAGAAATTTTTTCTTTCCTTCCCCCCAACCCCCACAGAGACAGGGTCTCACTCTGTTGTCCAGGTTGGAGTGCAGTGGTACAATCATAGCTTACTGCAATCTCAAACTCCTGGGCTCAAGCACTCTTCCTGCCTAAGATTCCTGAGTAGTTGGGACTACAGGTGTGCCACGATGGCTGGCTAATTTTTAAATTTTTTTGTAGAGATAAGGTCTCAGTATGTTGCCCAGGCTGGTCTGGAATTCCTGGTCTCAAGCAATCCTCCCACCTGGGCTTCCCAAAGTGCTGGGATTACAGGTGTGAGCCACCTCACCCAGTTGGAAATTTCTTATGTAAGACTAAGCATAAGAAAATTAACTTAGGTTGTAGCAAGTAGTCTGCAAATTACACTCTTTTAACTGCCAATGTATTTTAACTTGAAACAGGTGGCAAAGTTGGGAACTAACTTTCTATAATAATTACAGATACTCTACATCTCTTTTGTAAAAATGCAAGATACCCTGTGCTTCTCCTCTGACAATCAATAAAACAGTGCTGATTGAAGTGCTTGTCTCTGACAAAGAAATGCTCGCCTTTACTCTTAGCAAACAGAATAACAGTCTGGAAATCAGGAAATGTGCATTTTTAGTTTCAGCTCTCTCACTAACCGTTTGTGAAACCTACCTCAATAAAAGTTCAATAAAAATAATTTTTAAAAAACGATAATTCTCTTTGGTGGAGCAGTCTCCTCTAGCTCAGTTTTACCTCTTGGCTACCACACGATCACATTTAGCTCCACCTCCTGTTTTTCTCTATGTGTGTCAGCTCTGTTCCTGTGCAATTTCTATGATTGCTCTGGGTGACAGATGTGACACAAGAAAAATCAGAGATTTAGACTTGATGGTCTCAAGGCAGCACAAAATGATGGTTTAGAGCAGGGGTGGGGACCCTGCAGCTTTAAGGCCACATGTGGTCTTCTAGGTCCTGAAGTGTGGCCTTTTGACTGAATTCGAATTTTGCAGAACAAATCCTTTTGTTTTTATTAATACATTTTTTTTGCCTTTTACATTTTTATTAATATTTTATTTTTAAAATGAATGCATTTAAAATACCAAAGAATAAAATAAGTTTCAACCAAATATCCCTCCCAGATTGACCTGCATGATTAGAACATTAGTAAGCCACAAGGGCTAAACTGTCAGCTGCTACCCTCATGATTTAGTTCTAACCTCCCTCGTGTGACTGGCGCCACTACAGCACAAGGCTGGTTGGCGAGAGTTTATGGGGCTTGAGTACGCCAGTCTGTTATCTCATCTGAAAACTTTGCACTGTGCTTCTGTTTGAAGTGGAATGTGTGAATACTTGCACAGGTCGACAGTATTTTTAAATTCTACCTGCTTAACAGCCCATCATGTCAAAGAAGACCAGGAGAACAGTGAAGGAAGAAGACACATTTTTAATGAGGATTGGGAACTGCAATATTATCTTTTTTTCTGCTAAGATAATATGATTTATTGCTTTGTGATACTGCAATATCAATATTGAAGAAATTCAATGCTCTTCAGCATCATAACACTCATTAGAATCACAAGCATTTTAAATTAGAGGGAGAGGCGTGAAAGGTTATACTGCAGAAATTAAAAGATGAAAAGCAGAAGCAAAGATAATTCTGTATTGTATAGTATTGTTAACTATATTTGTGCCAATGCAACATGGCATCGTCAGTGTGTTGACACGGTAAAGTTGAAAGATGAGGTATTCAGTGTGAGTTTGTCTTATCATTCTAAACTGCATTGGCTATCACAGGGACAGGTGTTAGCCAAAATTTTTCCTCTGTAAGAACAGATAGTTAAATTTTATGAAGAACAGAATCAGCAAAGTGAATTAATGAAAGAAGATTTCTATAGGAATGCAGCATTTCTGTGTGATAGCATGTCAAATCAAAATGACTTGAATATTTCTTTGCAAGGTAAAATTAAGTCTATATATGACTTAGTGGCAAAAAATCCAAGCATTTTGAAACAAGCTATTTTTTTTTCCAAAACACTTCTTTTTCAAAAGGAAATTTCAGACGAACATTTTCTCCAGTTAGCAAAAGTCATTGATGAGTACAATGATATATGCAAATCATTTGAGGAATATGCAACTGTTGTAGGCCTATTAATTGGAGAATACAATGAAAGGTTCACTGACTTTGAGAATCATAACATCACACTCAAATTAGCATTTCAGCCTCACCTAGTTGATATCACCAAGGCACCTAAGAACTACAGATGGAATTGATTGAGCTCTCAGTAGATGGCATTTTAAAGTCATTGTTTGATGCTAAGAAAGATCCAATTGAAATACGGAAATATGCAGTAGAATACCCATGTCTTCAGAAACATGCCTGAAAATGCTTTCTTGCTTTTCAACCACTTATTGCTGCAAATCTACATTCTCCTACCTAACACAAATCAAGATGACCTTAAGGTCACAAATGACTGATACCCACACAGAGGATCAACTGAAACTGCGGACCTCCACGCTACAACCAAATATTCAAATGTTTTTCAACAAAAAGAAGACACAACAAAGTTATTAAAAGGTTAGTTAACTTTAAAATTAACAAATGGCTTTCATTTCTGAAATTATTAAGTACATAATTAGATTTTTATAAAATAATGCACATTTTTAAGTATATCTAGTTGAAGTTTCTTGAATGCAGCCTTATTTGATTACAGTTAAACTAATGATGACTTCCAACACGAAAAGGTTCCCCAGCCCTGGTTTAGACTGAGCATGGGCTCTGAAGTCAGACAGAATTGGGTTTAAAACATGACTCTGCTATTCACTATTAATAGCTATGCTACCTTGGACAATCACCATCTTTCGGCCTTTATTTCCTGACTGCTAAAATGAATATGACATCTACTTTAAAGCACTGTTGTATGGATTAAATGAGATAACATACATAAAGCACTTAGCACAGTGCCTGGCAAATTGTAAGAGGTCAGTCTAGTTAGCCATTAGTATCGTCATGGCAATATTTTGCATCCTTGCTCTTTGGAAAGAATGTGGCACCTGTAACACAGGTGGAAACCAAGTAATGCAGTTGGGAAAGTATGAAATAAAAGCCATGATGCCTCCTTTCTCTACTTTACCTACTCGCCCATGGTCTGTATTTTTCCTGCTCTGTGTCTTGGTTTACTGATCATTAAAATGGGCAACATATCACTTCCTGCTTCTCTGACAAACATGCAGGATGATTAAAATCTGTTATATTATTCACAGGTCTTGTTTCCTTAGTATTGTCAGTTGCTCTTTCCCTTTACTTCATCAGCTAGATTTAGGCTGCTTGATAAATCTTTTATCTTTTCACTAGAAGGAAATAAATGTGAAAAATGAACTAAGTGTTAAACGAGGCAAATGGTGGCATCAGAAAATAGGCAAAGCTATTTCCAGCAACAAAACTTAGTTGTATCTAAGAACTGCTTAAGAAAGCACAGGCTATTTCCAGTAACATACAAATGCAGACGCCTGGGTGGCACCTTAATTTTTTCTATAATGAACAGCACTGTTGCTAAGAAAAGAAAAGGAATTTTCTTAACTGAGTGGGAAGTAGGAAGAGAACATCACAGATAAGAGATACATCTGATTTCTGAACTGCAATTGTTTGCTTAATGGTAGGTTAAGGATCCAGGGTTAGGGATATCTCAACCGGGGATAACTACCAAAGAACAAGTGTGCTCCCCTCTGTTAATCAGGCAAGTTAAGCAGAAGTTGAGCATTCCTAATGTGGAATCTGAAACGCTCCAAAATCTGAAACTTTCTGAGCACTGACATGACGCTGCAAGTGGAAAATTCCACACATAAGTGCTTAACACAACTTTGTTTCATACACAAAATTATTTTAAAATGTTTTATAAAATTACTCTCAGGCTATGTTTATAAAGTATATACAAAACAATGAATGTTGTGTTTAGATTTGCGTACCATCTCCATGATATCTCATTATGTGTATGCAAATATTCCAAAATTCTAAAAAAACTTGAAATCTAAAGCATTTCAGATAAGGGGTACTCAACCTTATCTGAAATGCTTTGAATAAGAGACACTCAACCAGGAGTTTTTGGCTCCTTCTGACATGGTCTACTTCTCAGAATTAGGTGGATGTTTTGTGTTTATCACATTGCCTGGAAGTTGCTCTTCAATAAATGTTTGTTGGGTGAGAAAGTACAAATAATCCAGTTCGTCTGAGCTCTGTGCTTTATTTGAATGTCCAGTAAAGGATTACCACAGTCTGCTCTTTATCAGAGCTGCTCATGCAGTGGCTGTTTTCTACCCAGATTGGGAACAGACAAGGCTTAGTCATCTTGGAATCTCAAGTACCTTGCATGTAGTAGGAGCCCAGTACATATTTTTGCAATTGCATCAGATCAAAATGTCTTTTATTCCCCTTCGTAATGACCCCAGTGGAGTTTGAACCTAACCTTTCCTTCTGCCACCGCAAGGTGATCCAGAAAGAGTGTCTCCGTGCTCCCTTGTCATTGCTTATCCAGAGATTTTCAGAGCACTGTCCTCTGTAAGGCAGGCCAGTGGTTGTGCAAATGACCCAGGAATGGTTGATGCCCTCAAGAAACTCACTGTCTTATGGGAAAGAGATGATACACACAGAGAAATCAGGAGGTGGAGCAAATGTGATCATATAGCAACTAAGAGGCAAAACCAAGAGCTAGAGGAGACTGCTGTACCAAGGGGATTTGTCATTTTTAAAAAAGCATTTTTACTGAACTTTTTAAAGGTGAACCAAGTGTATGGCCTTCAGTCCCTCATGCACATTATCCTGACTCCCCATTCTGACAGTCCCTAAGAATACATAAAAAGACAAAAACCAGCCACGCTGAAAACTAATACTGAAGGAAAGCCCATGGCAGGAATCTAGGATCATTTCCACTGTACCCAAGATCAATGGATCTGCTTTAGGAAAGTCAGTTAAGAAAATCTGTATCCACACTTTACCACTTGAAGCAGCACTCTCAACTACAGAAAGACGGTGGAAAGAAGTACCCTTTGACCACTGCCTGTCACCTGGTTCAAGACCCAGAATCTCCACTGGTCAGATTTTAATACATGGCAATGGCTTTTGAAGATCCTCTTTACTCCTACTTTTCTATATCCATTTGTAAACAACTTCTACAAGATAACTGGCTAGAAAGGTGTGGTTGGAACTGATTTTGTCACATTGCATCCTGTGAAATATGGCTCCCACAAAGATAGGAAAATCCTAGGAACAATGCATGCTAATAATTGTGGTTTTCCAAATACTGCAATAGATCAGCAGATAAAAAAAATCAGGCAGTGTATGTGGGAGAAGATGTCAGCACCATATGCGAGAGCCACACTAGACTCATGGCTATTTAACACTGGTAACTGAGCAGCAAGTTAGAAACAAACATCCAAAGAATTTAGAAGAGAATTTGATCATCATTCAGAGGAATGATGACAGAGACAAGGGAGATCTGTACAACCTGTCTATGGACATAGATCAGATTCCAGAAGATCTCCCCTTGCTTGAAGATGAATATAGAGAACCTAAATCCACCAAGGGACCTATGAAAAAAATACTACCGAACAATGAAAAGCAAAAATCATCCTGAAGCTTTGGAAAAACAGACTTCTGAAAATGATTTTATACAGAACTCGGAAAAAATTTTTAGAATGTCAGGTGACATCAATTAATAAGATAGTAGAAGTTATGATCTAAATGACATCGGAGCAGAAAGTTATCAGGGGAATAAGCCGAGATGAAAACAGGGTGAAGTAAAAACCTAGTGAGCTGAGATGAAGAGAGAACTGAATGATACAATTAAGAATTGCAAGGAGATTAAAACTGTAATAAGATCATTAAAATCTGTATTGGAGATAGAAAAATCAGGTTTGTCAATATAGAAAACTGAATCAGTAGTGTGGAAAACAGTCTTGGAAATGCTGAGGATATGAGATAAAAATATAAAGAGATCAAAGGATGAAAGAGAAGGTGGTGTACTGGGAGAAGAAAGAACAGAGCGATACCTGAGAATTACAGAAATTCTCAAGGAGCAAGTTAGAACAATTGGAGCTATGCATTAGGGTAAGAAATAATTGGGGGTAAAGGAAAACTTTCAGATGAGAGAAGACTAGATCAGCATAATAAACAATAATGGGACACAGTAATAATAAAGAGTTCTTGAGCATTTACTGTATCGGCATTTGTCTAAGTATTTAATGCAAACTCATTTCATTAACCTTCATAACTTTATAAAATTACAGTCTTCACACTAAAGATAAGGAAATTGACTCACAGAGACCTTAGGTCACTTGTCCAAGCTCAACAAAGCAAAGAGCAAATCAAGATTTGTTGCTAGACAGTCTGGTTTCAGGTCAATGCTCCTAACCACCACCCTTATAATAATGAAAAGAAGTACACATCTAGATAAATTTCAGCAAACATTTATAGTAACCCAGGTAAAGAACAAAACACAACAAAAATACTCAGGCAAAAACAAACAAACTAAAGCAAGCCATTTATAAGGAACAAAAATCAAGCTGACCTAGCATTGCTGAAATGTCAGGGAAACAACCACACTCACACACAGGAAATCCAACTGCATTTCTAAGATTCTAGCTTAAAGAAATAATCATATATATATATATATATATATATATATATATATATACACACACACATACATATACACACACACACGATTATTTTTGTCTGTGTGTATATATATATATGCATATATGCACACACAATTCATGTAAAATGATATTTATCATTGTTATTTGTAGTGGAAAAACTCCAGTGATAAATGTCACACAGGTGTAGAAATAGTTAAGTAAATTATGGTTGACATGTATGATGAAATTATTATTTAGTCATTAAATTATGTTTTAGAAGACTTTTAATGACATAGAGGAAAGTCCCTGGTAATATGTTAACAGGAAGAGCAAGAGACAGAACACTATATATCATTTGATCCCAACTTATATAATAAAACTATGGATTAGCAGTGATTATTTCTGGGTGGTGAGATTTCAGGTGAATTTTTGTTTTACTTCTAAAATTTTTTGAACTTTATATATTTTATATAATAATAATGCATAGTTTTAAAATCAGGAAAAAAAGAAACATTTTTTGTGAAAGATGAATATCATCCTTACCAAGTAAGGAAAAGGCTAATGATGATAAATCAAGAACCTTTGACTCAGGGGGCATAGTTTAAGCACCAGATCTGCCCTCATTATCTGGAGAACTTTATATCTGGTCCTTAACCTACATGGAGCTTCCACACCTAAAAAATGTTTTCTCCTTCAGGGAAAATGGGACTACTGTCTTTCTCACTGTTTTTCTTTTCCCCCAAAGAATTCAATGAAAGTAATAAGAAGGTTACCAGTAATTTGTCAGCTCTGTGTATGTGAAGCACTGTTTAGGAGACATTCATCATTGTTTTGGGGATTCCAGTACCTTCTGAATGCTCTCCCTGTGTTGGAAGAATTCCCCACCTTTGCGTCTGCATCTCTCCCAAATAGAAACCGGAAACTCACTTTCTAAACTTCTCTTGCAGTAGGCCCACAGGCAAGTGACCTGGGCTTGACCAATCAGATGCTTCTACATGCAACTTGGATTGGAAGCTATGACACAAAGAGGAAGCCCTTTTTGGTGAAGGTAGCTGTAACAGGAGTCCAGCTTCCAGGGACAGCAGGGGAGGAGGTTTTAGGTGGGGCCCGTCAGCAAAACAGGTTGCTGAGAATGTGCCAGCAGTTATAAAAGTAGGGTGTCCACTGTAGCAGTCAAAGGTTTAACTGAAAATTATTATCCTATCTGTGTAGTCTCCATATCTGTGAGTTACCTAAGAGTCTTAAATAAGTAAATAATTTTTCTATTTAAACCAGCTAGATTGGATTCTGTTGTTTATAGCTAAAATCCTGACTCAGGTATAGGCCTTGGTCCCAGCAAACCTGGATTTGAGTTTGTTCTGCTCTAAATCAACAGAGTCACAGAATCTCTCTAAGCTTCAGTTTCTGCATGTAGCATCTCATTTAATGACCTTAATAACCCTATGAGATTGTATCTGTCTTCTCCAAAGACTCCACTCATACTTCATGAAGGCAATCCAAATGCTCTACTTACTCTCAATTTGAAGGCACACTCACTACTAGCCTATCTCTCCCTCACCTTCCATTTGCAAAGATTGTGCCATGGGGTTGCGGCGAACGAGAATCCTAGAATTTGGGAGCTGAGCAGAATGTAAAAGATCTTCTAACTTGACTGCTCATCTGATATATGGAAAGTCAACACTGGGAACTTGTATGTTGACAATATATTTCCAAGCTATCCAAACAGCTAGACTTCTCCTTGGACTGAATATTCCCACAAATGTGGAGCAAAATGTGAAATTAACCAGTTGTTTTGTCTACATGCCACCGAATTTGAGTACTCCTCTGATAAATGGACTGAAGTGATTAGCCGTGGAGAAGCACATCCCAAACACCCATCCCACAGTACAGTAGACATAACAATCTCGTGAGTCATTTTCCTGAGAAAAGCTGGGCTGGTGCTTCACGTCTGCCCTTGACTGACAAGGCAATATCTAGCAGTTTAAACAGAACTGGTGAGAGAGCCAATCTTGGTATTTAATAACGACACAAACTTTGCATTGTCCACATTGCTCCAAACTGAACCTTTAAGAAGTTTCCTCAAAATGAATTATTGGCTAACTTTCCCAGAATCTAGAAAGCCACAGATTTTTCTTTGTATACGTGTAAGTCTATACTTCTCTCTGAACGGCCCTTTGCCCTGGTAGCATTTCATACTAAGGGTAACAAGAGGCCTGTCCCTCTGCTCACTTAGGAATTTGTACTGCGGGCTGCTATTTTCTGGTTGAAGGCTCCCGGGCTGTTACCACATCTTGCTTTCAGAGTATCATGTTTTCTCTTATTTCATACATGTAGGTTGATTCAGACGCCGCTTGGCACCACGCAAAGATGCTGAGAGAAAAGAAAAGGCTTTGCGGACAAAGGCCCCAAGCTGGGCTCAGACTCAGAAACCCTCCGATGTCCAGATTTCACAGCTGCGGATGGCCATTCCCATCCATTTTTACCACATCAGAGAAAGTCTACACCATCACTTTGAGGCAGAAGTTCTGGGGATGGGATTTATGGGCTCTTGCTACCCAGTGAACTTTTGGGTTCCGTCATACGTGTTCTGCCATCAACAGAACTACCTACTGCACACACACACACACAGACATACATGTGCACGCGCTGATTTAACATTGCTGGTCTGCTGGTCCACAGAAGTCCATCGAAATGCAGACAAGTTTATCTTCAATGACTTCTCCTCTCTCCTTTACGTGTTCAGATGTGGCCCTGGCAACCCTAAACTGCGCTCTTGCATTTCCTGGGCCGTTAGGGCTCTCACAATCCTCTCTCATTTACCAAATCTAAACCTCCTCTCAGTATTGAAAAATCATGCCCACTGAAGCATTCAGCTGTGACCACCTCCAACTCCTCCGTTAGCTACTGAACTTCTTGCCTCTCTTCCTCATTCACCGATGACCCGCACACCAGGGTTACTTCTCCTTCTCCAGCACAACTGTTATCACAACTGTCAGCTTCAGCGTTCACATGATGACCCATTTGCCATTTTCATCTCTCAGTTTCTTGGCTTAAATGACCATTTCTCTACCAATCACATGGTCACTTCTAGATTTTTCTATTACCAGAAATATTTATTTAAAACGTTGAACTTGGTCACCCTTGTAGTATTTTCATGCTAATGCTCCTTCTCCAACAGTACTTCCATCCCATCCCATTGAATTTTCTCTTCCACAACAACTACTGTTATTTTAATGAACTGTTAGCCCCCCTTATGTCCTAACTTTCCTCTTTATCCAGCCCACATCCCATGATTTATCACTAGAATAATCTCCTTTAAAATTCCTTCACTTCTTTGCTTCGCTCTTTTTTGTACTTGCCTGGAAAACTCCAACATAATTACACCCAAATAACCTTTAAATGTGCTTTGGGTCCTGTGCAGATAAATTATACAGGGGAAAATTAGGCAACAATGCTAATGGGACTCACTTCAAATCTATGATCACAAATCTCAGATAGGCACTCAATAGGGCATGACCATTCTATATACTTCTCTAATACAATAACTTTCCTACTCTTTCACACCTTCTCTTTTTTCTCAAATCTCCACCACACTCTCCTCCCAACTCTCCTGACTTTGCCTTCCACCTCATAGGGGAAAAGAAAGCAACAAGATTGGAACACTGTCATCTTCCCACTACCAACTCTGCCAGCTTACGTTCTACATTCCAATCTGCAAAAATGGGCGCGACGTTCATGCTTCCATCAAAGAGGACACTTCCCTTTCGGTACTGAGTTCCATCCCAACTCACCCTCTCATGTACTTTGCAGCAAATGTCTTCTTATCTGACACAACTGAAAACCATAGTTAGTCCATAAATTAAACATGCTAATTAAAGCTGGGCATCATTAAAATAATGTTAACTACCATATACATATTCATTCATTTGCCAGTCTTCTGCAGGACAAATATTGGTGTTCTGGTTCATCTTTTGTATGTATTGTATCATTGATGAATTTTAGTTTTAGTTTCTTTAAAGTAGGGTAAACTTGAAGATACTTACAGATGATCTGAGGAGAAAGTCCTAGATTTTTACAAATTTTGCCAATCTTTTATCATTGTCTTTCCCATAACAATGAAACAGAAATTTTTTAAGCAACTTGTTAAAAAAAAAAGGAGTCTTCCCAAAGCATCAGCTAAGTTTTCATAAAAACCAACTCTTCTTAACATGATTTCTTCATTTTATGTAATATTTTATTAAATGGTACAATTACAATAATGAGTACAATAGACCATATTAGTCTACTAGGGCTGCCATAATAAAATACCACAAACTAGGTGGCTTAAAGAACAGAGATTTATTTCTCACAGTTCTGGAGGATGGATGTCCAAGATCAAGGTTTTGGTGGGTTTGGTTTCCCCTAGGGCCTCGCTTTGGCTTGCAGATGGTCATTTTCTCACTGTGTCCCTGCATGTTCTTTCCTCTCTGTGTGCATAGTACCTGTCTCTGCCTCTTCTTTTAAGGACACCAGTCCTGTTGGATGAGGGCACCACCCTTGTGACCTCATTTAACCTTAATTACCTTCTTAAAAGCCCTGTCTCCAAATACAGTCACATTGGGAGGTTAGGGATTTAACATATGAATTTGGAGGGGAGGGATAAAATTCAATCTATAACATATGCATTAGCAGGTTTGAGGAGGGACCCAATAGCCTCTTTGTAAACAACAGATCAAACGGGAGAACATTGAGTGCAGAGAATTTCAGAGTGTGGAATACCAACCGGGATCATTAGCATGCCTTACAAAAGAAATGAAGAAGGGCAGTTAATCTAGTCTCAAGCTAAGTGGAGGTTGATTAAGAGAATTTTGATTATACCTAGTTTGTCTGCATTATCAGTTTCTCCCTCTCTACTTAATGAGTTGCATCTCTGTACAAATATGCCTTAAAATAATAAATTTTTACAAGTTTTTTTTTTTAAATGATGCCTTCCTGGGCCCTGTGCTCTTCCCTACTTACTACTCTATTTCTCTTCTCTCTCTTCCCCTCTTCCAAAATAAAGCTGCCCACATTTGCTACATGCACTCTTCATCTGCATTTTTCATTCTTTGCCATCCACTGTGATTGGGCATTTTTTTCTTCTCACTCCAACCCCACTGTATATAAATGGTCCCTCCCAAGGTTATTAATAATTTCTGTCTTGCCAAATCCAATGGTCAGTTTTCCTGTTCTATCTTGAATTCCCATCAATTCCCATCCAATCAGTCTCCCCTTTTAAAAACATTTCATTTTTGGTGCTGTAACATCTCCCTGGTTTTTCCCCTACTATCGCATTAGACATCTAATCTTGGAATGCCCATGGATCTATCCTTAGCCCTCTCATCATCTTTGCTTACATTCTCTCTTTAAGGTGATTTTCCATCCTATGCCTTCAAAATACACTTGTACATTAATAATTCTCCCATATTTCCTAGCCAGACCCCTTTTCTCCTGACCAGATTCACCTAACTGCCTACCTAACATCTCCACTTAGATGTCTAACAGTCTCCTCAAATGTAAAGGGACTAAAATGAATTCTTGCTTTCAACTCTCATCCCCAACACAGAAAAACCTTCTTGTATGCAACTGTTCTGTGATTAGTAATGGGCTGCAATCTAATCTGTTGGTCAAGCTAATCAAGTAGGAGCCGGTCATGTTTCCTCTTTTTCTGTAACAGCTTCCCTCCAATCCATCAGAATTTATCCTGAATCCTTCTCCAGAGTTTATCCTGAGTCGTACCACTTCTAACCATCTTCATTGCTATCACTCTTGTTGAAGCAACCAGTCTCTCTCCCCTGGGTCACTTCCATGGCCTCTAAATCATCTCCCTGCCTCCATTCTTGCTGTGTCCCCTACAGTCCATCCTCTACACAGTAGGCAGAGTTTTCTCTCAAAAATATAAATTGCATTATGTCACCCCCCTATGATAAAATTATCTAATGGTTTCCCATTATTTCTGAATAAAATCCAAATTCTTCCTCTGGACTACAAGGTGCTTAGATCCCAGCTGACTTTTGGTCTCATGTTTCTTGATTCTCCCCATGATTCATTAGCTTTTGACCAAACTGGCCTTCTCCTTGTCCCTCAAATACAAAACACAAGTTCTCTTTTCAGAGCCTTTGCATGTGTTGTTCCATCTTCTTGGAGAACTCTTTCTCCAGATCTTTGCAAAATTGCCTTCTCTTCACTCACAGGTCATCTCCTCAGAGAGGCCCGATGTAAAATGAAAATGTGAGGATCCTTGTTCAGGATTATTGAGAATTTCAAGATGGTGGCAGCAGAGCATAAAATCAAGGGTAGGTCCCTTCTAAGCTTGGGGCCCCAGGTGACTGCATAGGTCACATGCCCATGAAGTCAGCCTGTTAGCCCCTTCTTCCCATTTTCTCTTCCATGCCTCCTCCCAAAAACTCCAATACTCCCCCAAGTCCTGACTTCTCTCCCTTGATTCCTATCCCAAATGCAACACTAATCCAGTACATGAAAGGCAAAAATGTTGGAGTGGAGATAACAATGACCTGGGAGCTTGAAAAATCAGGGAATGAGAGTGAAACACAAAGAAGTCTGGCAGGTAAAAAACCAAAAATGTTTACACACAGTGTGGCAGGTAACAGTCACCTGGCGTTTAAAAGTCCCTGAATTTTTATAGCATCTTTAACATTCTTCCAATTAGTTTGTTCATAAAAGGGATTAAACAGATAGATAGAAGTGATGCTTTATAGTAGTTAATTAGCTTGACGTTTATTGTGATCATAAATTTCACCTCTTTGCACACCGTCTAGGTAAAAAAAAATTCATATCTTATTCCAAATTCATGGAATCCACCTTTCTTAATCTCTACAAGAACTGAGCTGTACAAATTTCCACTGTTTCTCTGCCTGTTTCTTTCCACTGGGAGAGATTCATTCCAAAACTGAGTTCATACGTTTGGAATGAAGCACAGTTCATTGCCAGCAGGCCTGGAATTTGGCTTTGGCTTTTTTCAGCACATCCAGGACTTGAGCAAAGCTTAGATCAAACTAAAGAAATGAAGCAAAGAAATGAGACAACCAGAGGAAACTGTGTGGACTCAGAGATCTTTTGTGTCAGTGTTTTCCTTCTAATGGCTACCACATTTGTCTGGTCAAGTGTACTTTTCTCCCCTTCTCTTCTGGCATTTCTTCAAATGACCCGTCACCACTGAGAAGCAGCCAGGGTACTGGATGTAACGCTTTGAATTTTTTAAAGCTTTCAGTGAATCACATTTTCATATATAAAAAAAAGGCTGCTTGTTTCTTTCTTTCTTTTCAGAACATCAAAGCTACCTCTCTCCTCTTCCCCTAACTTCCCAGTGATCTTTTTTTTTTTAACATAGTCTGGCTCTGACCTATTTTGGTGACTTAGATTGCCATGGAGATGCCTGAATTTCTAATTTAAAAATCTCTTCTGTCCAACTTAAACTACCCGTTTACTTTAACTCTGAAAACTGACACTGAGAGATTTTATTTATTTATTTATTTTTGAGAAGCCAAAAAGCTAGAATGCAAATTATCTGAGGTGATGTGAAGATGCAGCAATAGCATCTTGGCACCATCTGTTCTCCAATAAACCTTAATTCTAAAGTAGAAGAAACTATTTCATCTCATTTTCAACAACGACTTGTGCCTCTTTTTCCTGTGACTGGTTGGATCCTGAACTTCACTTCAAACTGACATTGGGCACATGTGCTCTTTTTCCAGGTTGGGGCATTAGTTGTCAGGTCTACAGGTACTTCAAGAACCATGAATTGTGGTTTGCTGAGAATAAGTATGATGTTCTCTTGGTCAATTTAGATCTCATTTGTCACTAAATGGAGAGAAAAGTTTTTGCCATGAATCAGAAAATAGCAGTAAGCCATTCAAACTAAATAGAGTAGAAGGAGAAAATTTACTGAAATGTTAAAGAAGTATTTCATTGAACCCATGAGTAAGAGCTGGACCTTACGAGCCGTGCAGACAGGCACACACTTTCTTCCCCTTTCTCTCTGTTCCTCCTTCTGTTCCTCACTCACTCAGTTACATACTCAGTAGCAGTCTACATTGTAGTATAAGAGTGTGGACTCTGGAACTAGACATCCTGGGTTTGAATCCTAACCATTCTGTGCCTCAGTTTCCTCTTCTGTAAAATAGTGCCTAACAATAGTATCTTTCTCATGATGTTGCTTTAAGAATTAAATGAGTTAATTCATATAACGTGTTTTGCATAACATCTTGCATCTATTGAGCTCCCGAAAAACTAAGCTGTCACTGATTCTTATCAGTGCCCATGACTGAAACATGATGACCTCTGTTCTGACTTTTAGAATCTATTTCAGGTCTAGAGCTCTCTGTTAATTGACTCTGACATACTGATATAGCCCAATTCCATATTTCTGGTGTGAGTAGCCACTCCTGGTTCAATCGTCTGTTGTTAGAGGGGACAGTTGTTGGGGCCATCTGTCATTGCATGACAGACATTGTTCTAAACACTAATACTTATTAATTTGCAACAATCCCTAAGTAGTTACTATTATTAATCTCATTTATAAAATGAGGGCCCATAGGTAAAGAAATTTAAGTAATGGAGCTAATAACAGCAGAACCAGAATTTGAGTCCAGGATCCATGGCCCTAATCAGTCTATCACAGTCTCACTCCAAGGTATGAAACAGACTCTCAAAAATAAGGTAAAGACAGGTTCAATAAAAGTGGAACTGTAGACAGGAAGCAATGATTAGCCTTGCTTGTATAGGACAGCGTTGAAGTCATCCATTTTTGAAGAAGGTAGAGTCTTCTGTTTGCGTGAACTGATGTCAAATCCTGATGTGACCTGAAACCCCAGGAAGCAGAATTATTTAACTCTAAATCTTTGAGCGTGATGCTGGAATCATAGAGAACCTCAATACTACTGAGTCACATTCATAGAATCTGCATTTTATTCATCCGGGAGGTGGACAAGAAAAAAAAAAAAATCTGCATTTTATTGAGCTCTTAAATATAATTACCTATAGTCATTTGTTAAAAATTTCCTAAATACATATGCATTTATAGGAATATATTTATATGAATATATATATAATCTTATCAAATGGATACTTATAATTTATCAATATAAATGCCTTACACTGCGAGTTGTGTGATTGTATATAATACCCTGGGAACTCTTAAATCCAAACATCATGTAAGACCAAATTTAAAAGTTCTAAGTTCTTAAATCAAATTGCAGTAAAGATAAAAAAGAAAATAACGCTCTAGCCATAGAGTTACAGTCTGTGATTTTTCAGGTTCAGAATGATCCACTGGCCCTGGTAAGAACAGGAAGAGGGATCTTTGACTTTTCATAGAGGGACATGTTTCTTTTTTCCTCTCTGGCTCTCTAGCCATGCTTATTTGTCCTCTCTCCAAAAAAAAAAAAAAAAAAAACATATTATCATTTGTCTTTTCTTAACACTTCTCACCCCCACTAGCATCAAACAAATCTATCACATCTGAAATGCTTTTTTTTTGTTGAAGACACAAATCTTCCCAGTAAGCGAAGAACCAATAAACCGAAGAACTGTCTGCAGCTTCTTCAGTTCCCAGTGGGTATAACTCAAATCTTTGCAAATGCAATCAAGCCACTTCAAAATATCCCCAGGAGTTAATGACTGAAAAGAATCTATATTCAGCAAAGTGTTTTAAAATTCTTCAATTCTATAAGTAAGATTCCTATGCCCCCTATGCTGGAAGAGGGTTCCAATTAATTTGTTCCAAAAATATTTGACTGCCACCCATGTTCAGATTGCACTTAGTGTGAAGGAGGACATAAGATGGGCAACACGTATTTAAATATGCCCTTAAGTATCTTAAAATTCAGAAGGGAAAGTAAGGTCTGCACACAAACTATACATCAAGGGGGAAAATGTTGAGGGTCAAACCAATTATTCTTATCCTTTAAGGGTCATGGAACACATGTGAAAATGAAGTTTTAATGGCTTAATGAAAATATTGAAAATAACACCAAAATAAGTCATCAGCAATTAGAATAACACTGTATAGGAAAAAATGTCTACCAGCATCTGGACACACATTTACAGGGCTAGCACTAGTCCTAGGTCTACACTTCTGCTCTTGCTGATTGACAAGAACTCTTGACGGCTGCGACCCCATCATATTTGATACTCGGGGGCAAAGTCCTCAGAAGTTCCTATGAAGAGGACATCTTTCTTTCGTGCCTTGACTTTGTTCTGCTCTCTTTGACTCTGCTGTCCCTTATTTCTTACATCAAATTGTACCAAATCCTGCCCCATGTCACATAAGGCACTTAGTTCCATGTTTTATCAATGCCGTAACATCATTTATCCTCAACTGTGAGGAACTATACACGTTTGCATCAGGTAGGGCTCTTTTGTTGGCAATGGATAAAGTGACCAGCTGTCCCAGTTTTTCCAGGAATAAGGGGTTTCTTGGGATGTAGGACTTATAATGCTAAAATGGAAAAGTCTCTCACAATAGACAAGAAACCCAACCCCCAAACTGATTCCATTTAAAAGGAAAATCATTAGCTCATGTATCAGGGAACTCGGATAGCTTCAGGCACGACTAGATCCAGATGTTCAAAGGCCATCATAATACAGTTTCTTTCTGCTCTTGGTTCTGTCCTCTTCTTCCTTCCATCCTATGTTGGCTTCAGTTTGAAACCCTACATGGTGACATATCAGCTCCAGGCTTAAATCCTCCCAGATTCCAATGTAGAGAAAAAGGGAACTCTTTTCTCTTCCATTCCCAACAGTTTGAACAAGTCTTTAGCTTTTATTGGCCCGAGCTGGGTCATGTGCCCAGTCCTGAACCAGTCCGCATGGGTCACATGCCCATCCCCTAAGCCACAGGGAAACAAATGCTGCCTGGGTTAGGCCTAGGTCTCTTGCCCACTTATGTACCTAGGACTGGGGTCGGGCCCACTCAAACTATGGGATCTGAGAGAGAAGACACAGGAGGTTCTCCAAGGGAAGCCCAAAACGAAGAAAAACTGGATTCTGAGAAGAACATACCCTTCTCCCAAATTCCATGTTACAAAATTTGGTGGTATGCCTGTGAAATGTTTCACAGATCAGTTGAGAGCCATTGGCTTAAGAAAGGCTTGTAGCTGGGAGAGAATGTTAATTGGAAGAGGTGGTCGACTTACAGGGGAAGTTAACATGGCTGGGCAGTAAGGATGGGTTCAATAATTCATTAATACTGATGGTATTGATTTTAGGATAAGTTTTTAAAGGTGATTCATAGAAAAATTTTCTGAACTTTGAATTGCTATTGCTCATTCTTGTTCTAGGCACAGGCATTGTGTGTACCTCTTACAGACATGAAGCAGGCAGTACGCTATGGATGTCAGAGGAGGCTTGGACTTCGTTAGTTCTAGGCCCATATCTACATTGGCTATTGTTCAAATAACTTCATCTGCTTTTCACTGAAGTTACAAGAATAAAAACTTGGCTTCATCATGAAGTCGTAAAATTCATTTTATTCTGGTCTTGAAACCAAGTGAGACCAGAGATTTAGCAACTTTTAATAGGAATAAATTCTTGATTAAAAATAAGAGAAATGCTTTCAAAACATACTCTAGCTGACTTCATGGATTCTCTAGGGAGGTTAATCATTCAATTTCATTAAAAATAAAAGTAAAAACAGGTGTCTACGAGACTGTACTTTATCTAAATCATAGGCATGGAAGAACAATAAAATAATCTTAAAATGCATTTGTCCTCCCTGGAATGAAACAGCCGCCAAGACTCAGTGTTCCACACACAGCCTATTCATTTTCAGATTTCTTGGGAATAAATAACATTTCATATTTCTTGCATTCTTTTTGCTTTCACATACAATGTTCTTAGTCATTTTTCATAACAAACCTACGAGGTTGGCAGGTAATGTGCTCCACTTTGTAGATTGAGCAAGCTGGCATACAAAGTGGATAAATAATTTGGCCAAGATTACACAACTAATTTATGAATTTAGGACCACTCCTGCAGGGATTATGGGTTCTTATTAGAACCACTAAATATCATCCCTGGTAAACTGGGTAAATTGGTGGCTCTGCTTCTCCAGAAGTTGACCTTAGTATGGAGTAATCCATGAATCCATTCACTTACTGAATGCAATTCTGTTTTAAAGACTCTATGGGGTGATGAAGACACAGAGATATATAAAGCCCACCTCCTGCCCCTAATTAGCTCTCAGGCTGATATGATTTCCTTTCGTATGTGTTACCAGAAAAAGTTAAATATAAATGGTTTTTGAACTGTGCGTCTTTGTTTTATATACTAATTATTATAAATTTAGATAGCAAACATAATAACAATTGTAAATATTTACTAAGTCCCAATAACTGTGCTAGGCACACATTTAATTCAGCTTTCAACCCAGATACACAGAGAAAATATGGATTATTCAGTTTGTCTTTAAGTTATCCGGTTTTCCTTCCAAGGCCCAGTGGTTTGGTTAAAAAGAAAAAACAACCACCTTTGTTTCAATTCCATTTAGACTTTAGTTCAATCCATCTAATAATTTAAAGAGTCCCTTAGGTAGGATATTCAGGCAACACCTGGGAAGCAAGTCAAACCTTTCTAAATAATTTTATTTTGAATGTCAGAGTTTGAATATCAATACCTCTTCTCTTTTTTTTGTATTTTTTCTGAAACTTCTCAGCCCCACTAAGGAGAAAGAGAGCCTTGGACTTCAAAGAGCTAGGAGGAAAACCTTAATAATTAAAAAAATATAGCTCCCAAAATTTTCACAGAAGCTCTAAGAAAGAGGTGGTATTTACAGATGAGTTAGCTGAGGTTTCTAACATCATGTTTAAGGCCACAGAGCTGATTTATTTAGCCATGTGCTTAGTGATTTTACCATACCACTACCTTCAAGTGTGACCATATAGACCTGACAGGGACAGAGAGATGCTCTGTGAGGCCTCTGCTCTCGACTAATGGGCAGCTTGCTGTCTCCTGTGCAGAGAATGCCTCATATCTCTTCATATCTCCAGTGCCCAGCATGGTGCCTCGCGCATAGCAGGCACTCAGTAAATGTTTGTGGAGCTCAGAGTTAAGTACTTGCAATGGATAGGGGATGGTTTTTAGGGTTTCTTTCCTTCGATGTCCATTTCTCTCAAATCACTTACACATCTGGTCCCAGAATCACTTACTGTTTGAGCTGGAAGGTCCTTGGAGATCATTTGGTCCCAAACTGTTATCTTACAGATGGAGACGCTGGAGCATAAGGACACAGAGCTGGTGATGGCCAAGTTGGGGTTAGCTCGGGCTCCCGAGTCCCAGGCCAGCTCTCTTCCCCCACCCCTCACATTGCACAGGGCTCTGAAGGATGCCTAAACTGCAGGAAGCTGCACTGAATCAGTGGCAGGTGGTCTCTTGGCTTTCAGCATTTTCAGAAATGCTCAGCAAGAGTCTTTCTGCTGAACTGGAAGAGAGGCTCAGAGGCTAGAAAGAAAAAATTAGAGACCCTGCAAATCTTCAATGCCTTCCCTCAGGAGAGATGTTAATACCAAAACCCAGGCCAAATTCTGGATTTCCGGTTATGCACAGTATGTAGCAGCAAGATAAATTAACCCTGATTTGCCATGCACTACTGCAATATGTACCTAATACATGCTGATATTGCTGGCCATAACTGCTTTACTCACAGCACACCATTCAATGATTGTAGCAACTCCCTGGGGTAGGTATTATTAGTATTATTATCCATGCTTCATAGCTGAGAAACTTAGGCTTAGATAGGGCATGTCACTATTGCAATGTCACAGAGATCTCAGGGCTGCCTGATATTGGAACCCATTCTTTTAAACTGTGCACTTCTTCTGCCTCCTGATAGAATAACTGTTGTCCTATCACCCCCAAGTGCCTTAGTCATCAGAGTCAACTCAAGCCACCTACTTGGGTTCTTGGTGAAGCTTAAATCTAGACATCCTGCTTTATACCTTAAGAGGCTGTAAGGCATACCTGGGAATGAGTGGAAAGCCTTAGCACTGACATTCGAGTCAGGAGAGCCCAGCATGATGAGTCTGACGAGGTCAGCTCCCGAGGAATCGGCCATGACAGGCAGTGTGGCTGCATGAGGGGAGCTGCAGGGGCCACAGCTCTGTTCCAGGCTCTATTCCTTCTTGGTTCTGGTGCTTTGGACGAGGTAACTAAATCTCTCTGTGCCTCCTGTCTCTTACCTATAAATCATGGCTGTCACACAGGGACATTGGGAGGATTCAATGAGACAGTCCCATCAAGTGCTGAGCCTTGACTGACACATGGTCCACACTCAACACGTGTTACCTAAATGGACCAGGAGCACCCATGAGACTTCCTAAGACTGAAAGACTAGAGAAATCTGAGATACCTGGGAAGTTGCCTTAACATCCTTCTGAGTTTTCATGGCTCTTTGTTCACCCTTCTCGAGGTTGGTCTGCTAACTCTGATATGCAGTTTCTGTTAATACTGGACCCTTTAACAATAATAATATCAGCAAAAATTTACTGGGCATTTATGTGCCAACCACTGTGCATATGACATATGAATTATGCTAATCCTATAAACAATTACGTTAGGTAGACAACATTTGATTCCCATTTTACAGATGAGGAAACTGAGGCACAGGGACAGTGAGCACCCTCATCACCCTAGCAGAGGATCTCTCCTGGGCCTCCACTCTCAATCCCTTCATGCCCACCACCATCATGATCATCATCCCATCATCAGACCTCGATTTTTTCAAGCTGAACATTCACAGCGTTTCAGGGTTGTTCTAGGAGCTTTACATGTATTAACTAGTTCAATTCTCACAGTCTTATGAAGTACGTATACTTGCTATCCCCGTCTTGCAGATGAAGACATGCAGCACCTGACTCGAGGTCATGCTGCAGGTCGGGGGTGGAGCCACAGTTCAGCTCCAGGCAGCCCGATGGCTCCAGGGCCCAGCGACTCAATGCTTTGCCAGCGCATCACCTCACAGTGGCTTCGTGTGCTACCCCTTACAGAAAGTATCCACGTTCTCTGATTTGAGCTCATCGCTATCCTTTCAGGTAGGGAATATTCTTCAGATTTAACGGAGGAGGAAATTGAGGTTCGGCGCTGTGATGTGCCCAAGGTCACCCTGCTGGTCAGTGGCAAAGCCAGGACTGAGCCAGGTCTGTCCGACTTCAAGCCCAGCACTCTTTCTATCGTACCACGGCTCCCAGCAACTGCCCAGGCCCCAACCCCCTGCTCCTCCCCACCACAGATATCTCTCGTGTGCCTTTCGCGACATATTTCGCCCCATGCTATCCTTCTGTTCAAATCATCTCATCCTAGCCTCACGCTCAGCTAGTCTTTAATTAGACATCAACCTGAAAAACCAATGTATGTGAGTATGTTCAGTGTTAGCCTGCTCAGAGAAACAGAATTTGACATGAGATTCGAGCTTAAGAAATAACACTTTAGATGAAGGACCTCAAGCAAGTGCCAGGCCAGCCAAAGTTTTTCCAATGCCTCAGTCACTGTGCCATATACCTGGTTGACCGTAAAGGAAAATTGTCCTCTCCCCTCCCTAGAAAGGTGCTCGGCTTCAGGAGGCAATTCAAAGCCTGATCTCAACCGATTTCTCCTTATCTCCCACAATCATCTTCATTCCAAGAAGGAAGTGGCAGACAGGCTAGGGCCCATGCACCGTGAGAGAGGAAAGGGATTTTTCCTTCTCTTCCCTGTTTGATAGCTGTGCTTCCTACAGGAGAGCAGAATTGCTGGGCTGGCTGGGGACAGCATCTCAGGCTTGGGGGGCATAAAGCCACTTAAGGACAAATCATTCCTTAAAATGGATAGAATACCTGGACCTCAAGAGGAGAAGTCTGGGAACCCAACACCCTAAATCTCCATATAAAATAACAGTCATGGTGAAACCACCAAGAGGGAAGAAAAGAATGAAAAATAATCATTCATCTGGTCACTAATACTACTGTGTACCTATGAGTTAAATTTGCAAAAGTTATACACTGTTATCTTGGCCAACATCTAGCAAGTTTTTTTTTTTCTTTTTTATGAGACAGAGTCTTTCTCTGTACCCTGGGTAGAGTGCAGTGGTATCATCGTAGCTCACTGCAACCTCAAACTCCTGGGCTCAAGCGATCCTCCTGCCTCAGCCTCCTGATTAGCTGGGCCTACAGGGGCACATCAGGATGCTCAGCTAATTTTTCTATTTTTAGTGGAGTTGGGGTCTCACTGCTGCTCAGGCTAGTCTCACCTCGGCCTCCCAGGATTACAGGCATAATCCACTGCACCTGGCCTCTAGCAAGTACTTTAACTAGATAAGTTCTTTGGGAAAAGAGACTATATATTAATGTTACTTTTTATTTTTTTGGTATCTTATACAATGCCTGGCAAATAGGAGAAATATTTAAGAAAATATTTGTTGCTATTGAATCGTTGATTCAATGATTCATTCATTGAATCAACGATTCAATATCATTTACATTATTACATTGATTCCAAACATGCCAGGTTAAACTTCTACTTTCATTTTCATTTTGCTAATTTGCAAATATTTACTGAGTCCCTACTATGTGCCAAGTACTAGGATATTCATTTAAAAATGCACACGGTTGCTGACCTTTGGGATGATACAATCTAGGAGGAAGACTGCCAAGAAATAGTTATGAGTGACCTGAGTTTTACAAAGGGGAAGCCAGGATGCTATAGGTTAGGCACATTCAACTTGTGTGGGGCTTTCAGGACATCCGTCTTCTCTGAGCACAAGAGGCTTGATCTCAGAACTGAGTGGGGTTTAACGAATAACAGAGGGAGAGAAAGTGAGATCCAGGAACGTGTGAAGGTTTAGATGCCAGAGAAGGAATGCTACTTTAGAACAAAAGAAAGAAGAAAAGAAAGTAAGCATGATAAAAATAAAAAGGAGGTCAGGATGCCTTGCCTTCTAAGCCAGGGTGAAGATGTTAGGCTTTTTCCTAAGGAGACTGTTGAAAGATCTAACTGCTCCCGTGGAGGACAGATGACAAAGAGTGGAGAGCAGAGGCTGTAGCATGCCATACAAGCACAATCATGACAGGTGACTTTATTCACCAGCAAACAGAAATTGCTCAGATGAACAACAAATTCAGGCAACCACCAAGCCATTTGTGTAGCAGTCTCGCCTGCAATATTTAGAATTTGAAAAGGGACATAATAAAGCCTGATAAATAGACAGCAAGATCAGATGCTGAAGGGTAGGTAGGAGGAATTAAACGATTAGTCAGCGCGTGAATGCCCAGTGCATTCTAAGTGACCATGAATATTCAGGTAAATGTGTCTGGCTGGAAGATTACTGAAACAGCAGGCACCCAGTGGACAAAATGTACTCAAGTAAATCTCTAATTAACAGACAACGTGGTACTGACGGATGCCCTGTTAGGTTGTCAGCCTGGGAGTACAGATGGCAGCCAACATCCAGGCGAAAGATTAAATATTCAGTAACCATCTGGAGAGGCCTTGCCACCACACTAGACGTCTGGATCATTGGAAACATCTGGAATATTGACCTGATCTGCTTTTTCTGTTAAAGTCCTCAATGCTCCAAGGGACTTGGAGGGGTTACAATTATCCACCTGCTATGGAAGGAGCCCAGAAAAATGTATGTTCAGATCATTTGGATTATTTCAATGCCTGTGCTCAATGCTTTCATGCCCAGGAATCTAGTCTTTCTTTTTCTGTCAGAAAGACTTGATCATAGCGAGTTATGTTAAAATACTCAGAGTAATGAGATACCAAGAGTAATGCCTCTTTGCATCAGTTTTCTCTCTAAAGTACATCTGAATCCCTGTCTCCTTAAACATGGTCAGTAAACCTACTATCTCGTCATGGGAAATGTCAGCGATTCCTGAAATTATCCCTCTTGGGAATGAGGCATCTAGGACAGGAACACCTGTCTTAGCTGAAGTCAGGGGCTCCCCGTGGTGCCCAAAGGAGTTGGCATTGCTTGGTTGCTTCCTCTTAGGTGCCATAAACTAGCGCTTCCCTACCTGGTCTCCTCTAGCTTAAAAGTAGGATTAGAACTAGAGTTTTAAGGGAAGTCACTAAGGTCTAATCAAGAATATTCCTGGAGACAGTGAAAGCTGACTTGGAGGAAAGCTGTGAAGATGACAGAAAACCCAGGAACCACAGAGTCTCACAGTTAAGACTGCCTCTATCTATGCACTGACTACACTTTTTGTAATTGTTCCTCTTCTCCTGATTAGTTCTTTTTTCTTTAAAAACTTGAGCCTCTCCAAGGCAAGCTGGAAGTGTGTCTCAGGCTGCAGTCCTCGCCCTGGGCTCAAATAAACTCTCTATATTAATTTTGGCTGAACTTCATCCTTTTAGATCAACAACACAAACTATTTTTTATTCTCAATTTAGATTTCTGGTTTTAGCTTCAACATATAAAGAGCTTGTAAATCAACACTCTTGTCTTTATAACAACAAAAAACGCTGAACAATCTAAAGATCAATGACTTTTCTTGGAACCATCAGAGAACTGAAGTTCGAGGGCAAATGGTCACCCCAATACATAGAGAAACAGGGACATACAGAGAGTCACAGCCAAGCTCTGCTTATCTGGAGCCACGAGAACCATAAACTGGGAAGAACACTTAATGGTAACTTTGATAAATTGATGAAGACTGACTGTATACTACAGTGAGAGTGAAAAACTCATGGGGGTTTCAGCAGTCTTACAGAGCTCCCCAGGTTTCTCACAGTGAAGATCTAAGAAAGATCCTCTCCTGGCTTTGGCAGGGGGAGGGCAAGAGTAATCACAGTGAAATACTTTCAGAGACTTCTCCGTAACAAAGGCTTAATTTCCAGAGGAAAAGACTTTCAGCTTTATCTCAGCTACGGGAAGGGCATTCCTCCCACTCCAGCCCCCTCTGGCCTTCCAGTCTCATCTAAATGGTGCAGGGAAAAAGGAACCATAGTCAACAGAGGTCAGGGCTGCAAGACAATAGACTGGGAATTCTGTAGTCCAGGAAGAGTGTAGGTCATAGGGAGGAAAAAAGCACTACTCTGGAAAAACATCTGTGAAGATCATAGCCCAGAGATATGGGCCTACTAAAAACTATAATTTAATTAAGATTATTGAATGTTCTTTCCCCACCTTATCAGCCCCATAACAGGTTTCTGGGATCATACAGATTCCCTCTAAGAAGGAGTACTTAGGGAAGCCCAGAGTCAAGGGGAGAGACAAAAACAAGAAGAGAAGTACTAGAGGAATTTGAATCCTCTGACACCCATAGCTACAGCAAGCATTAACCACGACGCAACTCCCAGATAAATGAACATCAATCTTCACCTAAAGTGCCCAGTACATAATACAACATGCCTGGCTTTCAACAAAAAAATGACAAGGCATAACAAAAGGCTAGAAAAAATATAGTCTCAAAGGGAGAGTAATCACTAGAATCAGACTCAAATATGACAAAGATGTTAAAATCATCAGGCAAGGAATTTAAAATAGCAATGAGTAACATGTTAAGGGCTCTAATGGAAACAGGTAGACAACACACAAGAACACATGGGTGATATAAGCAGAGAGGAAAACAACTTAAGAAATAATCAAAAGAAAATGCTAGAAATAAAAAAAATAGCAAAAATGAAGGATGCCTTTGATGGGTTCATTGGTAGACTGGATATGTCCAAGGAAAGAATCCATGAGCTTTAAGATAAATCAGAAGAAAATTCCCAAATAGAAATGAAAGAGAGAAAAGAAGGGAAGGATAAAAAGATAAGTACTATGGGGCAATTTCAAAGGGTATCACATACACATAATTAGAGTACAAGGAGAAGAGAGAGTGGAGCCTAAGAAATATTTAAAGTAAGAATGGCTGAGAACTTTCAAAATTAATGACAGATACCAAATCACAGATCCAGGAAGCTCAGAAAATACCAAGCAGGACAAATACCAAACCAAACCCAAACCAAAAATCACCTATCATATTCAACCAGCAGAAAATCAACTACAAATAGAAAATCTTGGAAGAAGCTGGAGGAAGAGGGAGAACCACTTTAGCTATAGAGAAGGAAAGATAAGAATTATGGCAAATCTCTCATCAGAAACCAAGTAAACAGGAGGAGAGTGGAGGGAAATAAAGTGTTGGGAAAAAAACCCATTATAATTCTGTCTGCAGCAATTTTATCCTTCAAAAGTGAAGAAAAGTAGTTGGTGGGGGGAGGCTATTCATGTATGGGAATATATATGTGAAATCTCTGTACTTCCCATTCAGTTTTGCTGTGAACCTAAAATTGTCCTACAACGTAGTCTATTAATTTCTTTAAAGTGAAGGGAAACATTCCAATGTGAAGTTGAAGAAATTAGGCTTAGAAAGGGCTCTACTCTAAGGCACAAAGGTAGGATGTGGAAGGAGGACTCAGACCTGAGTTTGACTAACTGTATAAAAAGCCAGTGTGCTCTTTAGACACTTAAGTATTGTGAACCTCACAATAGCTCTCATCCTAATTACAGAGTCTTGTTAAAGAGACATTGATGCCTTTCAAATAAATTATAACAGGGTTTTCTTCAAGAGGGAAAAATTAAAGCTGTAAGTATGAAGAATGAAGTAAAAAAAAAAATGACTATATTCTTGATCATTCAAGGTAGAGAAATTTTGAGCAGAAATATTCTAAAATTTGAGGCAAGAGTAGGTTTGGAATAAATTTATTAAGAGAGTTTCCTGAAACCTTTATCGTCTTTCTCAATATCGGATAACACAAACAACCCCAACAGAAGCCTACCAACTCCTTGATGGAAGGACTATTAGTTGCAGTGCTGTTTACAACTAATTGATCACAGCCAGTTACAGATTCCTTTGTTCCTTCTCCACTCCCTCTGCTTCACTTGACAAGAAAGAAAGAAAAGAAAGAAAGAGAGAGAGAGGAAGGAAGGAAGGAAAGGAAGGAAAGAAAAGACTACTAGTTAGGACCAATGAACTAGTATAGCAAATCTGGAATATACCATCTAGCTATCAGCTTTGGTACACATCAAAGAGTCCAGAAAGTACCAGAAATGGCCATTGGTTGGAGGAAATACATCATGACCTGTATTCTTTATGGCTAGACTCTAATGCTTCCAAACCATACCCTATCCACAGGCCCCCAAAGCTCAAGTTTAGTGCCAAACTGACCCAAGTTGTGCAACGTGAGTCTCATATCTATCAGGAGGATAATACCAAGAGTTTGGAGTATGTGCTTTGACCAGGGTCCCCATGAACCAAACCAACCAAAATCAAATACATCAAATAATGAACCAGATAAGAAGTCTACCCGTTTTAACCAAGCAGCCTGTTGGCTAATCCCCTGTAACTGAGTCTCTATAATACCCAAGGTATTCAGCCATTCAAACTTTGGTAGATTTAGTCTTTGCTTTAACCCCATCACTGCTTTACTTATCCCATTTTTAATAACCATCTAAAAAGTTTTACCCTAAATTTGCATTTCCAAAGAGATGGCTAAAAGGTAAAACAAGGTAGAAAATTCACATCTCAATAGCGCAGAGCTGAGACTTCAGGCTGAAATACCATCCTTTGCCCAAATCAAGGAAAAGGGGTATAGGTAAAGGCCCAGTTAAGACAAGAAATCCAAGAAAAGCACCTTAAACACAGGTAAGCCTTGCTATGTAAACTAAAACCAATGCCTTTGCCATTGTAAGAGTTTCTAGTGACTCAGTCCTTCCTCTTTTCCTGGTGCAGAGAGGTAGACGCCCTTACAAATGGAGATTTGCTTGATAAATGTAAATTTCTTTTGCAAAAGGGTTTTAAAATAGCCAGCTAAATACCAGAAAGTTGTATTTTGAAGATGAATTTAGTTCAATAGCCAGTCTTTTTAACTTAGTTTCTATTTCTTAGCTAAAATTTCTGAGTTCAGGATGGGGTCCATTAAAAAACAGAGCAAAGAAAGCATTCTGTGTGTGTGGACTCAGAACGGATAGCTCTGCGAAAGAAGCAAGGCTACTTTACCTGAAGATCCACCTTTTATACATACTTTATCCAGCTTTCTTTTTGCCTTCAGGGTGGGATAGTAACTAAGTGAAAAGCTTAGCAGGTTCAATTTTTCTTATCAATTAGTTTCTTAAGCTTTTCACCTGCTTATTGTAAGGAGTCTTTTAAAAGAGGCAATAAAAATATTGAATTCTTTTTAAAAGTTTCAGCACATCAATAAGCCTCCCTGGGTGAGCCTCATTTTTAAATGCAGTTCTTAAAGTGCACTGCTATTCATCTGGAACATTCCACTGTAGTTTTAAATTATCTTTAGCAAGATGGCACCATTTTTGTTAGTGTTTGCTGCTTCTGGGGCCTAATACCTGTACACATAAAGATAGGCACAGCCAGAGGTGGAGTACGCAGTTCTTCAGAAATTAAGGATCTCAACTTTACGTTGAATCTTGGCTTTGGCTGTCAGATCTGACCAACTTAGCCAACTATTTTTCCCTATATAGGTGTGTAAGAAAAAAAAGGGGGGTAGATAGAACACAGAAATCCTTGTGAATTTCTGAAAGCCAGAATTCCCACTCCCCTGCAGTAACTGTCGTTTCCTGCCAGGCTCTGTCCGACCCAGTCAGGTATCTAAGGCTGGATGTGTGGATCCAGTTCAGTTAATTATTGTGTCCAATTCAACCCTGGACCCAGGTCAGTTTCTGTCATGACTTCCAAACTCAGTTTCGATCAAATATTTGCTCAAACTCAGGTAGCTGAAAACACAAATCCATGGAGCTTTGGAATATGAGAGAAAACCTACCCACAATCCCCAGTTGCCACGAGAGCGTGATGGACACGATCGGCCCGGTGAATGCTCGGTAACTCTGTGCTTCTGGGGGTTGCTGGAAGCTCTTCTTTGAATCCCACTTCTGATACCAACTGTCAAGAAGAAAAAGTTCAGACAAATTAAATTTAACAGTGGCAACCAAGAAGAGTCACAAGACCAGACTGCAATGCAGGAACATAAGGCATCTATTGGAGTCTTAGAAATTGTAATTCAGGAGACAGAGATTCAGCTAATAATAAAAGCCAAACTGTATTCTGAAAATAGGAAGGGGGATACGGATTTTTAAAAGATGCTGAGGGGTGATTACATAAGTTTTTCTGAAAGCATTATTATCGGTGGAAGTAGCTGGCTTAGTACATGAGTCCGTAGTCCATTAGCTATTTCTGTTTAGGGGTTGCAACAATGGCAAAATTCAGCTGTTTCCTAGGATGCTGTGGTCATGGTGGTTTGGCCCAGGTCAATCATTCAAGGCAAGTTCCTGTTTTACGAGGTTGCAGGTTGTGCAGTTTTCTTTAGAATGGCCTCCAAACTCCATTTTAGAGCTCTGAACGAGAGTGATTCCATTTTGTACACTATATTTCACAACAGAATTTTATTGAGAAAAGAACAATTCATGAATTGCACATCTTCCAGAACCAGAATAGATTCAGAATGACTCCAGGGCCGCCACATGGTCAGATAATATTTATGCACAGAAAAAGGAAAGTGATGTATAGAAAACAGAACTGAGACACAGAAACAGCTAGATTATTTACAGCTGAGTGTTTGCCTTATTTAAACCAAATTTAAACAGTTGGTTGTCCGTGATTGGCTAAGACTTGGCTACTTGTTACAAAAAGTAGATTACAGTATGTTTACACATCAAGTAATCATGATATATGGAGAAACCCCTTAAGCCAAACTTAATATATGCAGGGAGGCAGCTTTAAGCCAAAGTTAATTTAACGAGGACTTGAAGGCAGAACTCCTTAAAAGAGTGGGTTTGTTAGGAGGATGGGGAAATGCGTCCTTGGCCAAGAAAAGGCTACATCAGATCTTTTGTGTTTCAGGACATAAGAGGATACTCTTCCCAGGTCCCTGGGAAGGGACTAGGGGAAAGGAAAATCATCAGGGGTATTGGTGCATAGTAGGAATCTTGAGCTAGTCTGTCTGAACCCAGTGTCTAGGAGCTGATTGGCGGTTTGGTGAACAAGAGCTATTCTAAGTGCTAAAAATGAGCCGGCCCTGGTGTTTGTGGTAGAAGCCAGAATAGAGGATACACACTGCTACCCTGTTCCTCCAGACTGGCTGGGTGTTCCCTCAGCTCCTCTACCACAGCCTCTAGACCAGCTGCCCTTCAGTGGCCAGCATGCCTTCTCATGGTCACAACTGAAGATGGTGCAGGTTTATCGCCTTTTCAGCTGCCTAAGCTGAGAAGACTCTCCAGTTACAGCAGTGATTTAAAGTACCTCTGATGCAATCATATTAAAATGTCTTACTCTGTAATTGTTAGGTCTGGAGCCAAGAGAGAGACACACGAAGCCTCATGTGTAGCAAAATGCTGTTTATCTTGAGCATCTGGGTGCAGAGGTGTGGAGGCCGAAAAAGGTGTCCACCCCGAGGGAGGGGAAAGCCCTGGGTTTTACAGAGGGATTTTCCAGAAGGGGAGAGTAAGTAACACCTGCAGAGATAGGGGAGGGGGTAGCTTGGTCCTTATCAGGGGGGATAGGAATGCTGGCATCAATGTAGCTGTCTGTGGTCCTGCTGCTGTCTGTGGTTGAAGTTAGATTTATAACCTCAGACTCTCCTGACTTCTGCAGCTTTTGTTTTACAGGCTTTATGATCACTATCTAAGTTTTACTTTTTGGGTTCCCACCCAGAACAAGCCTAACAATAATCAGTTTCTTGCCTATGTCTATGTAATGTTTGGTTCTTCTTTTAACTGATCTGACTGATTTCCTTTAACAGCAACAGAGATGTGTAATCTGGGGCATGATTTAGACACAACCAGAGTCACCTATGAGGAGCCACTGGAGTAAATCTAGTGACTGTTGGTGGGTTTCATATACATGAAACACAATTTGCTTAAGACAATAGGAGGTTCAGGGCTGAGGGAAAAGTGTTGAAATACAGTAGAGACACGACATGCGCACATGCACATTCATATACACACACAAGCCAGTCAGTCTTTACGCTCTTCCAGGGGCTTCTTAAGTCACATCCCACCGTTGGCTGACGGTCCAGTTTTGGTCAGATTGGATTTCAGGGTGGCTTTAATGACCTGCCTTGAACCACTTCTCCTGCTGTTGGATGATTTGCATCTTATACACATGGCCTTTGCCTCTGAATGTACACTCGGGATTGCATCAGAATCAAAATGCTGTTTAAAGAGGATCCGTGTTTCCAAATTGGATCATGGAGGAAACAAGGCTGCAAATCACATGCATGCACTATCTTCTTCCACTGTCCAAGACATCTTCCCAAAACACAATTAGTCCTCTTGCAAATGCATTTTGGTAGCTTTCATCACTTTCTGTATCTCTGAGGAAGCCTGCAGCGCTCATGCAAATTCTGGGTTTGGACTATAAATACAAATAGGACGATGCTGAAAGAATGCAATTTGCCCAGGAATGCATTGATACTTTGAAGCTCTACCCCTCTGAACATGTGTCAGAGTTCCTAAGGTGGCCTGTCCCTTAATGCAATACGGAAAGAGGGGAAATGCACCACGGCTCAGCAACTTTTACCTTTCTAATTCGAGAGGATTTACTTCACACAGAATAGGGCAATGGGTTTTTCCCAGGGGAAGTTGTAAGGGAACTAAGTTGCTTCTGGGTTATAAGCAGTGGCTCCACAGAAAAAGTTGAGCTCAGTGTTTCTCACATCATTCATAGTTGGTCCTAGGACATGTAACCGCTAGTTGATCTTGACGGATTCAAGATATGCCTTGTTCATTTCAGACTCCAAAGAGTCAACTACAACAACAGAAAGGTGGCTTTCAATTCAGTAGAGACCAGTTTCCTAGCAACAAAGGCCACAGGAAGTTGAGACCCATTAAGATGGAGAAGGAAACACAATGCTATTATTGCTCTGAGGCATTAAAATGCCTCTTAGACTATGGAACTTTCAATTAGTCTGTTTTACAAATTAATCACTGCTTTTACTGCAATTGTCTATATGTATATGTGTGTGTGCGTGCGTGTGTGTGTGTGTGTGTGTGTGTGACACACACACACACATATATATATATGGAAACAAGAAAGAAATCATGGTGCTACATCATAAAACAGCAGCACTGAAGGCTGAATTACAGTCTTCATCTAGATTGAAGATTTTGAGAAATACCTGCTTGTATTTAAATATGTTTTTGACAGTGGTAGACTTTTGAGTCAACAATTTAAAAGAGTCTTTGCTCTGCAAATGAGAACTTTTTAGCATGTCTAATTTTCTCACGAATGGCAAATTAGCAAATAAGATATTTGGATGTTTAATATCTAATCTGCATAATAATAAATGCTTTCACAAAACAAAATCATCCATTTGATATTCTTAGTGGAAAACCATTTTATACAAATTTAAGAGGAAATTTAATATTTGCATCTAGAAGGCCAATATTTATCTTCCAGTTTTTACAGAGCTGTGAATAATAATTCATCATTTTCCAGCTCTGAGCTGTTGGCATGGGGAAGCTTGTAGGTGGGCTAAATAGAAGAAGGGCATCCTATGTGATTGGTTAGGTGAGCATATTTGGCTTTCTCCTGTTGGTCCTGAGTTGAAAATGGGGGTGGGGATTAGGGAAACTATCAGTTAATGACCACGTCCTGGTCAATTTGGGCTGATGGCTACGATGGTTGTTGTTTGGCTTCTTGGACTGCTTGCTGCAAATGTGGGTCAGAGTTCTATTTTTATATATGGTCTGGCCATTGTTTGTTTGTATATGCAATCTCTCCATCTCCACAGGTAGACTTATGGCCCGATAGACAGCATCAGCCTGGTCACAACTTGAGTTTTTCACATTTTAAGCTTTTTAAAATTAATAAAGCAATTCATTCTCTTTAAAACAATTTCAAATTCCATGTACATGAAAAATAATAGAGAAAAAAATTAAAGAACTCTTTTCCACAGTTGAATTTCCCAGGAGTCATCACTACTAACAAAACAGGTAGATCAAAATCAGGTAGATTTTCACAACAAACATCTATTTGTATGAACATGACATGAGGCGGATGGAAGAAAATGTCTGAGTATCAGCCAGAGTTCTTGGTTTCAAGTGACAGAAGCTGACCTTGGTGTTAATAAACACCATTTATTAAAAGAGTGTTTATTAGGTAACTCACAGAATCATTGAAAGGGCTGGGGAGCCAGACTTGAGACCAACTTCCAGAAACAACTCCTCAAGTGCTATGGTCTGAATGCATCCCCCAAAATTCGTATGTTGAAACTTAATGGCCAGTATGTTAGTATTAAGAGGTGGGCCTTTAGGGAGGTGATTAAGTCGTGAGGGCTCTGCCTCATGGGATTAATGCCCTTATAAAAGGGCTTAAGGAAGTGGATCCACTCTCTTCTCCTCTTCTGCTATGTGAGGACACTATCCATGAGGAATGGGCCTTCCCCAGACACTGAACATACTGCTGCCTTGATCTGGGACTTCTCAGCCTCCAAAACTATGGGAAATAAATTTCTGTTCTTTATAAATTCCCAGTCTCAGGTATCTTGTTAGAGTAGCACAGATGGACTACCAAGCCATGAGATAGAACTGGTATGGCAAGAAAGCTGCTACCACAGTTCCTGAGCCCTAGATGCTAGAGTCCTCACCACCTCCACGTCTGTGCCTGACATGGACATAGTGCACCTGCTTCTCCTAGCAGCACCAATGCTTCCTCTTGGCCAGGCACCAGACTTTGCAGCCTCATCTACAAACCTTGCCAGAAATACAACGAATTTTGCATGGTATCTGCTTCCTATTGCTGCTTCTGATTCGAAGCTTTGCACTGGTCTGTTTGGCTAGTGGAGTGAGCCGGGTGAGTTTTCTACTTTGGAAAGGCAAAATTCGTAAGGCAAGAATTTAAAAAAGACCGAGTGTTTAAAAAGCACTGAGGAGTCTCAAAAACATAGTAAATGCCCACTTCTGAGCAGGATCCAACACTCTGGGGGCACCTATGGACTGACAAAGGAATTGTGCAGGTCCTTCTGAGGCTCTCTGATGCTCGAAGGTGTCCTCTGGCCATATTTTAAAGGAGCAGATAATTATTACCCTGTAAAGGCTTTCTCTTAAACTATGGGTGATCTCATATGAGTTGGGGAAGAGACTTAAAGGTTTAATGCTCTCCTCTCTCTGTTCCAGATTGAGATATGTCATCCATTCTCTGGGTTCAAGCACAGATGAAATACATCAGATGTCAGATGTTTAAAACTTCATTCCAAATTTTCCTCTGTGTCATATACTATATACTTTGACTATCCTACCTTTATTTTCCCCTTTCAATTTATTTTCTACATCTAATTTTATATCTTGCTGCATTATTCATATTTCTGTTCTGATTATTTCAAATCTTTTTTGGAATAAAGAGTTGCTGTGGACTAAACAAATAAATTTGTAGTTTGATTCAGTTCAAAATTCCCTTTCTCAAACATGGCATGAAACCTTTGTGCATGCTAACAATATGCAGACATTTCCAGATATCTCAGTTGTATCAGTACACTTATGGATAATCTGATTATTCTCACGATGCCTAAGGGGTTATGTGTTTATAAAACCTATTCTTATCTTCCCCACTTGGGAAGGTAATGACAATAACTGCCAATTATAGAACACATTACATGCCAAGCACTGTGTTAAGTGCTTTATGGAAATGATCTTGTTTAATCTTTACAGCAATCCCAAGAGGCAGGTACTACTATTATTCCTACCTTGCTGGTGAGGAAGCCAAGGCTCAGAAGGGGAAGTAACATCCATAGTTTCAGAGATATTAAGGTACAGTGTGGTGCTTAACCAATTTCAATAATTCACAGCAGAAACAAACACCATGATGAAAGGGCCAAGGTGAGGAGAAGGAAGAGTCAGAGGCTATGGCCATTCTCTCTGGCTTAGCAACTCTCTCTAACTACAAGGAAACACTGTACAGAGCTATTGAGATAGAATCTGTCAGACACATATCTCTTGGTTGTTCTATGTGGTCATAAAACTGCTTCAGGCAGTAAAGGGATATGCTTTGATGCTTCAAAGAGAATTTGAAAGGACATTTCCATCCTCATCCAAAAACAGCATGAATAACACTGTTCCAGACATAAGTACTCACTACTCCACTTTGCTTCTGGCCATGACAGCATGTCTATCAGACTAAACTTCTTGTGGAAGAATAGTTATAAATGCTGCATAAAATGCCAAATAAACAAATAACAAACAGTTTTTCAAAGACAAATGTGAATAAATAACTCAGCTAGGACTTGAGGGCCAAGATCCTGGAGAAAAGGGGAATGCATAGCAGTGTGACCTGCATTTTCATTGCTTTTTCTTCTTGAGGTACTTTCTGATGGTTGGCTTGGGGCTTAGAGTCCAATAGCAAGTGCCACCTAGAGCTTGTAGCAGGCTCTCTGGAATGATGAGATAAAAATTAGAGTTCAGAGGTGCAAGGCTGCAAGGATTTGAAGGGTCAAGATCCCAAAGAAAGGAGAACTGCAGAGAAGATATTGCCTAACCAATATCCTCTTGAACCATTCATTTGTTCCTAAAGAGCACATGCACAGGGAGGACGGGATTCCAGATAACATACAGGATACCCAGTTAAATAAAGATTTCAGATTAACCAGAAATAACTTTTTAGTATAAGTATGTGCCAAAATAAATGAAAAGATGGAGAATTTCAGCAAATTACTGGAGTCCATACAAAAGAATCAATGGAAATTCTAGAACTGAAAAATATAATATCTGAAATGAAGGATTCAGTAGATGGGTTTAAACAGTTTAGGCAGAGCAGAGAGAGATTCACGAAATGCAAGAGAGATCAGTAGAAGAGATCCAGATTGAAGACAATGAAGAAAATATAGGACACAATGAAAAGGTTTAATTTACATAAATTGGAGCAGAAGAAATAGAAGAGAAAGAAGAGGAGGGGTGGGAGAGAGAAAATAAAAAAAAAAAAAAAAGAAGAAAAAGAAAGAGGAAGATAAAGGGCAAGGGGACAACAATATACGAAGAAACATTGGCCCAGAGAGTTTGTTGATAGCAGACTGTGCTGGTTAATTGCATGTACCAACTTCACTTGGACACATTGCCCAGATATTTGGTCAAATATTATTCTGGATGCTCCTTTGAAAGTTTTTTTTTAATTGTTATTTATTTTATTTCAGAGTATTATGGGGGTACAAATGCTTTGGTTACATAAATTGACTTTGCACTGCCTGACAAGCATGCCCATCCCCCAAAAGGTGCACACCACATCCATTAGGTGTGGATTTACCCATCCCCTCCCCGACCAAGACCCTGTGAATGTTATTTCCCATATGTGCACATTAGTGTTGATCAATTAGTACCAATTTAATGGTGAGTACACATGGTATTTGTTTCTCCATTCTTGTGATACTTCGCTTAGAAGAATGGGCTCCAGCTCCATCCAGGATAATACAATAGGTAGTTCATCATTTTTTTCATGGCTGAATAGTACTCCATGGTATACATTTGAAACATTTTATTAATCCACTCATATATTGATGGGCACTTAAGTTGTTTCCACATCTTTGCAATTGTGAATTTTGCTGCTATAAACATTCGAGTACAGATGTCTTTTTATTTCTTATTCCTAGAATGTCTTTTTTTTTCCTTTGGGTAGATACCCAGTAGTGGGATTGCTGGATCGAATGGCAGGTCTACTTTTAGTTCTTTGAGGTATCTCCATACTACTTTCCATAGAGGTTGTACTAGTTTGCAGTCCTATCAGTAGCATATGAGTGTTCTTATCTCCCTGCATCCATGCCAATATTTGTTGTTTTGGGACATTTTGATAAAAGCCATTCTCACTGGAGTTAATTGATATCTTGTTGTGGTTTTGATTTGCATTTCCCTGATGATTAGTGATGCTGAGCATTTTTTCATGTTTCTTGGCTATTAGTCTATCCCCTTTTGAAAAGTTTCTGTTCATGTCCTTTGCCCTCTTTTTAATAGGGTTGTTTGATTTTTTTTCTTGCTGATTTTTCTGAGTTCTATATAAATTTCTCATTATCAGTCCTTTATCAGATTTATAGCACGTGAATATTTTCTCCCATTCTGTAGGTTGTCTATTCACTCTAGTGAAAGTTTCTTTGGCTGTGCAGAAGCTTTTTAATTTGATCAGGTCCCAGTTATTTATTTTTGTTGATGCTATGATTGCTTTTGGGGTCTTCTTCATAAATTCTTTGCCTAGGCCAATGTCTATAGAGTTTTTCCTACATATTCTTCTAGGTTTATCCCTTAGGTTTGAGTCTCATATACATCATGAGTTGATTTTTGTGAGAGGTGAGAGATTCTGTTTCAGTCTTCTACATGTGGCTATCCAGTTTTTCCAGCACTATTTATTGAATAGGGATTCTTTTCCCCAGTGTATGTTTTTGTGTGCTTTGTCAAAGATCAGATGGCTATATAAGGATGGTTTTATATTTGGGTTCTCAGTTTTGTTCCATTGGTCTATGTCTCTGTTCTTGTACCAATACCATGTTGTTTTGGTTACTATAGCCTTGTAGTACAGCTTGAAGTCTGGTAAATTGATCCTTCTTTGAAAGTTTTTTTTTTTGTATGAGATTAACATTTAAGTTGGTGGACTATGAACAAAATGAATAACCCTACCTAATGTGGGTGGACCTTATCCAGTAAGATGAAGGCCTTCATGGGAGAAAGACCTCCACTAAGCAAAAAAGGAATTCTGCCAGCAAACTGCCTTGGGATTTGAACTACAGCTGTTCCCTGGGTCTACAGCCCGCTAGCCTACCCTTCAGAGGACTTAGCAAGGCTCCACAATCGTGTGAACAAATTCCTTAAAATAAGTCTTGTTCTCTCTCTCTCT
>CAUYSK010072721.1:0-20474 GCA_963575035.1 Avahi laniger | reverse complement strand
CATGCGCTAGAGGGTATTACAAAGCAGCATCCCTGGCTTCCACCCACAGGTAGCATAGTGTTGTGCCACATCACCCATGTGACAACCAGACACATCTCCACACTTTATCAGATGACCCTGGGAGCAAAATCACCCCTGGCTGGGCTGAGAAGCACTGCTGTATTCCAAGGTAGCACATAAAAGGGAACCAAAGGGATCACCTCACAGGGAGACCACGCCGGATCAGCAACAGTGTCAGGCAAGCTTTAGCAGTGGTGCAACAAAATCATCATTATTTATTTATTTAGTTAATTTTACTATTTATTATTTATTTACTTTATTATTTATTTTATTTATTCATTTATTTATTATTTATTTTGAGATAGAGTCGGGCTCCGTTGCCCAGGCTAGAGTGCCGTGGCGTCAGCCTAGCTCACAGCAACCTCAAACTCCTGGGCTCAAGCGATCCTCCTGCCACAGTCTCCGGAGTAGCTGAGACTACAGACATGTGCCACCATGCCCAGTTAATTTTTTCTATATATGTATTTTTAGTTGTCCAGATAATTTCTTTTTATTTTTAGTAGAGACGGGGTCTCGCTCTTGCTCAGGCTGGTCTTGAACTCCTGACCTTGAGCGATCCACCCGCCTCAGCCTCCCAGAGTGCTAGGATTACAGGTGTGAGCCACCATGCTGGCTGGGAATTCTTAATGTATTCTGGATACAAGTTCTTTGTCGGATCATTGTATTGAGAGTATGTTTTCCCAGTTTGTAGCTTGTCTTATCTTTTCCTTAACAGTGTATTTTGATGAATTGAAAGTTTTATTTTTGATTTTAATTTTTCTTTTATGGATTGTGCTTTTTGAGTTCCAATAAACCTTTGTCTACTTAAAAGTCACAAAAATATTCTCCTGTTCCTTCTTTTAGAAGATTCATAGTCTTAATTTTTATGTATGGACTATGGTCCATGTCAAGTTAATTTTTGTGCATGGTGCGAAGTAAGAGTTGTGGTCATTTTAAAAAATGTTTATCCAGTTCCAGCACCATTATTTGAAAAAAAACGAAAACTTTCCTGCACTGAATTGCCTTTTGTTTTTGTCCACATTTGTTTGAATCTTATATGTATACGGATCTATTTCTGGACTCTGTATTATGTTTCATTGATCTAGTGCCCCTGTGCAAGTATCATATTGTCTTGATTACTGTGGCATTATAGTAAGTCTTAAAAGTAGATAATGTGAATCCTAACTTTTTTTTTTTTGGCTAATCCCGTTCCTTTGTGTTCTCATATAAATTTTCAAATCATTTTGTTACTTTCTATAAATAAAGCCTTTTGGCATTTCGATAGGGATTGTGTTGACTTATAGATTGATTTAGGGAGAACTGACCTCTTAACAATATTGAATTTGATAGTCAGCTTCTTTCACGGTCCCCATGATCCCTGCCTCTTGATATTTGTACCCTCTTATAGTCACGTTGCACATTGTATTGAGGTTGGGTGGTGTGGCAAGAGTGACGGTATGTGTGATGGTTAATTTTAGGTGTCAGTATTGACTGGGTTAAGGAATATTTAGAGAATTGGTAAAGCATTACTTCTGGGTGTGTCTCTGAAGGTATTTCCAGAGGAGATTGGCATGTGAGTCAGTGGACTAAGTTTCCTCTCTCCTGGAGTTGGGACACTCTCCTCCTGTCTTTAAGCATCAGAACTCCAGGCACTCTGGCCTTAGGGCTCTAGGACTTAACACTAGTCCCTCTACTGTCCCCCAACATTTTCAGACCTTTGGCCTCAGGCTGAGAATTACCCTGTTGGCTTTTCTCATTCTGAGGCTTTTGAACTTGGCCTGAGCCTTGCTCTGGGCACCCTAGGCAGTCTCCAGCTTGCAGACAGCCTATTGTAGGACTTCTCAGCCTCTGTAATTGCGTGAGTCAGTTCCCCAATAAATCCCCTCTTATATATTTCTCTGTCTCCTATTCTGTCTCTCTGAAGAAAGCTGACTAGCACAGTATGTTACTTCTAAAATTTGATTATAAAAGACACTTTGGCTTGTGTATTGGTCTCTCCCTTTCTCTCTCTCATCATTCATCCTGGGGAAAGCCAGCTGCCATGTTGTGGAGAGGCCCACTGTTAAGTCTTTGAAGAGTCCGAGATTTTACTCTGCTTGCAAGCTAACGAGTTAGCCTGCCATAATTTCATAGATGCTTGGTAGAAGACACGAGATTCCTGGGTTAGAAATGAAAGACAGTTTATTGTCACAGCAGTAGTAGTAGCCATATTATTAGCATTTTTGTGCCAATGACTTGAGCTTGATTTCACAATGAGTAATGTGAAGAGGGCCAGATGACACCTGCACATGCAGTAGATTACATTACAGGAGAGAAATCCTAAATATAGGGAACCCAGATATTTTTTTAATGGGCAGTAAGTACCCTTTGCTTTGGAGGAGACTTTTTCTTCCATCTGTTCACTATGTAGACATCCTTGAAAAGATAGTCTGGAACAAAGGGCAGTTAGAATGCTGATCACAAGATGTGCAGAAATGCAAGAGAGACCTGTGGAGTATTGTCTCCCAACATCCACGTGGCAGAGAACTGAGGCTTTCTGCCAATAGCCTTGAGTGAACATGGAGGCGGAGCTCCAGTCTTCGGTTGACTGCAGCTACATGAAAGACTCTGAGCCACACCACCAGCTAATCTGCTCCTAGATTCTTCACCCTTAGAGACTGTGTGAGATAATAAATGTTTGCTAAGTTTTAGGGTAGTTTATTACACAGCAATATATTACTAATACAATTATGTACCTATCCTTTTATTTATTAATAGATTATCTTTATTTTAGTATGCCATATAAAGATATATTTACATATATATGTAGTATATATGTAAGATGTCTACAGTAAATACTAAAATGTTTTTGTTTATATTAATATAACATCAATTATATAATTTGACAGTGTTATATATTAACATATACAAATACATATACAATAAAAAAATAATATTTTCATTTTCACTGTAGAGAGCTTACATGTTAAATTTACTCCAAGAATTTTGCTTTTTGATGCTGTTACAAATGAAATTTTTTAAATTTCATTTTTCAGTTTTTCCAAGCTAGTATATAAAAATACATTTTGTTTTTTATTATTGTCCTTGCATCTTTTGACCTGGTGTAATTTTATGTAGTTCTAGTAGTCTTATTGTAGATTTTTTAGGGTTTTCTTTACAAAAACAATCATCTGTGAATAACAGTTTTATTCCTTCCTTTCCCATCTTCAAGCCTTTTATTTCTTTTTCTTACATTATTGTACCATCTAGGATCTTCAGTACAATGTTGAAGAGAAATGGGGAGAATGGTGGGGTGCTATGGCAAGCTCCTTAGTCCCCAGCTACTCAGGAGGTGAGAAGATTGCCTAAGCCCGGGCATTTGAATCCAGCCTGGATAGTGAGACCCCATCTCTTTAAAAAGATAAAAAAGAATAAAGAATATTTTATTTTATTTTTTTTTTTGAGACAGAGTCTCACTCTTTTGCCCGGGCTAGGGTGCCATGGTGTCAGCCTAGCTCACAGCAGCCTCAAACTCCTGGGCTCAAGCGATCCTTCTGCCTCAGCATCCCGACTAGCGGGACTACAGGCATGCGCCACCATGCCCGGCTAATTTTTTCTATATGTTTTTAGTTGTCCGATTAATTTCTTTCTAATTTTAGTAGAGATGGGGTCTCGCTCTTGCTCAGGCTGGTCTCGAACTCCTGAGCTCAAACAATCCGCCCGCCTCGGCCTCCCAGAGTGCTAGGATTACAGGTGTGAGCCGCCGCGCCCGGCCAAGAAAGAAGATTTTAAACAAAAGAAAGATAATTTCAATGTTACATAAAATATTTTTTTTTAAATGGCAAGAGTCAGCATCCTTGTCTTGTTCCTGGTCTTAGGAGGAAGACATTTAGTCTTTCACCATTAAGTGATATGTCTGCAGTGGGATTTTTTTTTTTTTTTTTGTAGATTAAAAAAAAAAAATCAGATGGAGGATGTTCCCTTCTATTTGCAGTTTACTGTAATTTTTATTTTTAAATTATGAATCGATGTTGAATTGTGTCTGGTACCCCCCTCCCTTTGTGGTATTTATAGAGATGGTTGTATTTTTTAATATTCCATTGTAAATCCTCCTTAAAAAGTTGACTTTTTAAGCTATACTGCTTTGTGTTTGTTTTAGTGGTTGCTCTGCAGATTACAGCATTTACTGTTAACTTTCACGGTTTATTTAACATTAGCATGCCACTTGATGTAAGATAGGAAGGACCTTACAAAATATAATTACATTTAATCTTTGTGCTATCAGTATGTGATATTTTGCTTGTATAATACAGTGCTGTTTTTGCTTTAAATAGTTGCCTTTTAAACAATTTGAGAGAAGAAAAAAGAGCTTTTTGTATATAACTACATATTTATTATTTCATTGTATATTTGAACTAAGTTTTGTCTAATGTCCTTTCCCCTTCTGCTTGAAGAACTTCCTTTTATGTTGCACAATGTACAGATCTAGTGATAGTCTTAGCTTTCATTTATTTGAATATGTCTGTATTTTATTTTTCAAGGATATTTTTGCTGGATATAGAATTCTGAGTTGACAGTCTTTTTCTTTAATGACTTTAAAGATGTCATTTTATTCTTTTCTGGTCTCCATTTCTTTCATGTACAACAATTTGAAATGTAGTTTTAATTTTTTTTTTGTATTCTGTTTGGAGTATGCTGAACTTATTTGATTTGTGAGATGGTATTTTTCACAAAATGTGGAACATTTTAGCCGTTACTTAAAAAAATGCTTTTCCTGCATTTTCCTTTTTCTTTCTTTTTCATTCTTCCCCTGAGATTCTAGTTATACATTACCTCTGCTTAAAATTGTCCTATAGGTCTGTGAGTCTCTGTTTTTTTCAGTCTTTTTTCTCTCTTAGTTTTTCATATTAAATAATTTCTACTGATCTGTCTTTAAGGTCATGGGTCCTTTTTAATATTGTTTCTAATGTGTACTTAAGCCCATTTTCAAATAACATACCCTTCAGTTCTAGTATTTTGCTAAAAAAAAATTCCATTTGTCTGCTAAGATTTCCCATTGTGACTGTGTTTTTCTTTAAGTCTTTGAATATATTCATAATAGCTGCTTTGAAGTCCTTGTTTGTTAATTCTGTTCTCTGTATTATTAAATGGTCTTTTTCTTTTGATTGTTTTTTCACCTCCTTGACAATGGGTCACATTTTTCCTGCTTCATTTTATGAATAGAAAGTTTTATTTTTAGAGTGGACATTGTGGATGATACATCCTATCTCTGAATTTTCATATCTTCCTCTGATGAATATAGTTAAATTAGTGGCTGATCATCTTGAATCTGTGGAATCTTGGTTTTCTATTTTAACAAGCATCTGAGGTGTTTACTAAGCCCTTCTCAGGTGGCCAGACTCTAAGCTCATGTCTCCTCTGCAGTGTGCCACAGCTGAAATTGCTGCTGAGTTCTTTGAGCTTTTCAGTTGTTTTCCTCTGGCCTCCTTGGAGTCTTCCCTGAGCATATGAAGTTCAGGGGTCAGTGAAGAATTTGAACCAAGTTTGTATTAGTTTTTTAGGCTTCCCCTGCCGTGGTTCTCCCCTTTCCTGAATTTCTCATCTGAATTTCCAGCCACTTTGTAGCCATGAACTCCAATAAAACTGAAGCCTTCTGCTTGAGTTTTAGCTGCCTTATGCTGCTGCAAACTGAGAGTGCCCCCGAGGGGAAAAGCTGTATCAATTTGAATCCCCCACCAGTGTACTTCCTTTCTTTCATTTCAGTGGTCAAATCTCCACTTTCTACCTGCTCTTGGTTGCTTTTGTTTTCAAATCATTCTTGAAAGCATTTTTTCCAGAGTTTATAATTGTTATCTGTGGAATGAGTTGGGTGAATGCTATTCCACAATAATGAGAACTGTTCATGAATCATTTTCATTCATTTTAAACTGGGCCTTAAACGTAGTCGCTGACTTAATATATACCTTGTTTTAGGGTTATATGTTTTTGGAACAAGGTAGAAACTCACCACTGCTTCAGTTACATACATTTGATCTGAATAAGTAATTATTTAGTGGAAAGCCAGGAACTAAAAAATGTTTATACAGGCTGGTGAAAGGGATAACCATATTTCCACTGTCGTCTCTTTTTCTCTTTATTAGCAGCAACCTGGCAGACAGCAGTGGGACACATGGTACCAGATAATATTGGAAGAAAATGTCATTTTTCAACTGTCTTTGACCTTCACTTTTCTTAGTATTTCAACTCGGATGAAAAAGTATTAAAGTGTAAATGTTTGTCTTAATTGCTTCTGTCTCAAAATAGATAGGGCTGTTGAACATCTATCTTTAAGTTGTTAGCTAGGACCAGGTGACGTCCAGAGGACTCTTTAGGATTATTCTAAATTTGTTTATGGCTTTGACTTTAGCTAAACAGATTTTTAAAAAAGGTATATTCAAGAGGGGACTGAATGAGTTGGTTTTAGAGATGACACATTCATCTTCTGATAGATTTATTCTTTTGTGCTGCTGACAAAAGTCTAAGGGTAACATTAGTGTAGTCTAAATGTATTAAGGTGTTTATTTTTATTAGTTCTCTTGAATTTGGACAGTGTCCATTTTGTTTTAATGTAACTGTAAGAAGGCAGATTTTAAAATTTGAACTTACTCCTTTAGGAAGTAAATGCATTTGAAACTTAATGTTTTTCAGTTAAATCTTTAAGTATTTTTGTGGATGGAAGGAAAGCAAGGTGCATGATAACCACAATATGTGGTATTTGACCTTTTCTCTTTAGTTGGGGTGTTATATGAAGTAAAGAAGAGACAGGTGGACATATTCAGCCCTTTCTACAGTAGCCTAACCCTAAATTACATTTCATTTTTATCAATTAGGGTTTGATCAGAGAAGCAAAATTATCTTGAGTGTGTAAGGGATTTATTGTAGTGATTGATTTTTGCCAATTGTGGGATCTGATTATATACTCCCGAGTCTGGTGCTAGACTTGAAGTTGGTAAGACTGGCAGTCGGGAAGGGAAGATAGACTTAAAAATGGGGGGAGAGCATGGTTAAACTGAAATCTGCAAAGATGATTTGGAAGTCATGGAAATGAGCTGACCCATAAGCCCCAACTTGAACCTGCGCACAAATCTATCTTGGGATTATTTGGAAAAGCTGAAACTGATCTCAAAGGAGCTAGAGGAACTGTGGGCCCATTTGCTACCCCATGCCCCATGCTCCATGCCAAATGATCCCACAACAACCTGTGAGAACCGCGACAGTGCCTGAACTTATGTTGACTTTCTGAACACAGACATGGCTGATGTTTCACTTTTGTCTTCTAAATTTCGTGGGAATTTCTTTTGAGGCCAGCTCTAACCCACAACCATGCAGGGAATGGAATTTGGAGAAGGGTAGTTGTGGCTAGCTGAGTTTATACAATATGAAGCCATCAGAGTCCACCCCTTGTCACTGTGGCATCTATACACACCTATTTTAATCATATTTAACTTGCAAATAAAGACAGTTGCAAAATTATACTTTTGCTGTACATGATGTCTTTGTTCAAATAATGCATAAACCCATTCCTTAAAAGAGGATACAAAGTCCCTTTATCCATTTTTTGATTAGTTTTTCTTTTGCCTAAATCACATTTTATGCTTAATATCTTGTAATTTAAATACTGAGATATGAGGTTACCTACTATTAGATGGTTGTAGGAAGGGAGCTAAAAAAGTAAATTGGTTAACATACACAATTTTTTTTATATCAAAACAAGGGAAAATACTCATTAGAGTTCTTATTTCTATAGCTAGTTGTGTTGTTATAGTTGTTATCTATAATTATCTTCTAGTGTCATTCCACATTTTCTCTGTCTTTGGCAAGCAGTTCAGCTAGTTGTGATTTCTTGCCCGGTGGGGCGATCCAAACTTAGATTCTTTCATTCTGGACCATTAGTGCTGCCTGGATTGTTTCACTGACTTTAATCATAGTCCATGGAAATAGTAAGTGGTATCCCAGAGGAACTCCTGCATTGCAAACATACTTTTATTTAGCCCCCATGTGTGGTAGCAACCCAGTTTTCCCCTTGGTAGTAAGATCTGTCACCCCAGTCAGTTCTGTATCCTCCTTCCTTGTCAATTGATTCATTGGCATGAAGTGGCTGATGGCAGTCTCAACTTACAGTTTAATGGAGCCATTGCTGCATCCCTTGGTGGAAACAGTGCTCCCTTGGGAACTAAGATCTCCAGATTAGCAGAGCCTAAAATTGTGGAGATGGGAAGCAGAAAGAAAAAGATTTTGAAAGAAATAAAAACAAGTTTATATGCTGATGAGAATAATCTAGTAGAGGAAAAAATTGATGAAGGCAGGAGGGAAGATGATAGAATTGCTGGAACAATATTCTTGAGTAGCAAAAGGTTGACTTCAGTACAAGGGTTGGCTTTATTTAGGAGCAATGAGAATTTTTCTAATAGGAGGAGATAGCTGAGTTATATGGGCATAGATGCATTTGGCTGGTAGATGATGCAGTGTGTTATACATTAGTGATTTAAGTAATCAATTAAGAGTAAGAATGAGTTAATACAAATCAGTGTAGGTAAATTTTGCAATACTTAGGAAGTTAATAAGGATACACAATACACAGATATTTACTTACATGGAAAGAAGTATAAATATATCCAGGAAAGTGCATTATAAATTAATGGACAAATGACTATTAGTGATTGGGTTCTAATTCTTTTCTTTTTCTTTTTCTTTTCTTTTTTTTTATTTCAGCATATTATGGGGGTACAGATGTTTAGGTTACGTATGTTGCCCTTTCCCCACCCCGAGTCCGAGTTTCAAGTGTGTCCATCTCTCGGATGGTGCGCGTTGCGCTCTTTGTGTATGCATATACCTGTCCCCTTCTCCCCCTCCCCCCTCCCCGACATCCAATGGATATTATTCTTACACGTACACTTATGTGTTGATCAGTTAATACCAATTTGATGGTGAGTATGTGTGGTGCTTGTTTTTCCATTCTTGGGATACTTCACTTAGTAGAATGTGTTCCAGCTCTATCCAGGAGTATACAAGAGGGGCTATATCACCTTTGTTTCTTAAAGCTGAATAGTATTCCGTGGTATACATATACCACATTTTATTAATCCACTCATGTATTGATGGACACTTGGGTTGTTTCCACATCTTTGCAATTGTGAATTGTGCTGCTATGAACATTCGAGTGCAGGTGTCTTTCTTATAGAGTATCATTTGTTCTTTTGGGTAGATGCCCAGTAATGGAATTGCTGGATCGAATGGTACTTCTACTTGTATTTCTTTAAGGTATCTCCATATTGCTTTCCACAGAGGTTGCACTAGTTTGCAATCCCACCAACAGTGCATGAGTGTTCCTATCTCTCCACATCCACGCCAACATTTATTGTTTGGGGACTTTTTGATAAAGGCCAGTCTCACTGGGTATAAGTGATATCTCATTGTGGTTTTAATTTGCATTTTCCTGATGATTAGAGATGTTGACCATTTTTTCATATGGAAAAACATACAAAACTTTCTTTGTGAAAATTATTTCTCTTTATTTTTGATGGCTTTTGACCACCACATTCAAATTGCTAATATGATATTTACTACCTCTAAGATATTGTCGTGTGACACAATGAGCATAAATTTCCTCACCATAAAATGGATAAAATAATGTATTACTTAAAAAGAAATTGTAAAATTAAATGAGATAATAAGTCCTTAGCACAGTATCTAGTATTTACTATATAGTCATTCAAAGTCAGCCCATTATTATGAAGGATACATATTTTTGAGGGAGAGGAGTTAAGGAAGAAATGACATTTTCCTACATAAGTATATTTATTTTTCTCCAAAATTTGAATAGTGACTTGTATAAAAACTAACCTGTCACACATAATTAATCAGCATAAATACAGAAGAGGAAAGAGTTGGGGGTGGGGGGGCAGAGAAACAGAGACAAAAATAAAATTTAGTAAGCTAATAATGATAAATGGCCAACAAACAACGTTGGCTTATGGTTATTGGTACATTTACTGGAAAGAAATTTTGTTTGCCAAATAATTATAAATTTATTCTCCTCTTGGATTACAAAATGTGTTAATTTTCTGCTTAAAAGAATCAGAATATTAATATGAAATGAATGCTTTGAGGATTAACTATCAAAGTCACTACTCATTATTGAAATTAATCAATGGCTAAGGGACTATGAAGATTTCTGTAACCAGGAAACATTAGCTTTAAAGGATAAATTGCTAAGAAGTTTATGATGACTATTAGTTATTAAAAAGTATGTGCAGCATTATGAAAGTATGTTTTAATTTATATGATTTAAAAAAAACAATGCATTTTAACATCAAAGTTATTTCATTACCATAAAATAATTTTAAAAGTTAAACCTCTGGTCAGTTTTTAAAACATATTGACCCTCTGGTTATTATACATATTTGCTAATTCCATAACTATGCAAAACAGTACCTAGGCTGTCCATTCTCCAACATTCATTGACTAGATGACAATGGCAGATATGAAGATCTACCATTTTGTTTCTGGAACAACACCTGTTTGGCCATCAGCATTGCTGTGCATAAAGAAGTTACTTACTGAAATTTCATTTCTACTTAAGCAAGGGTCATCCTATGATTTTATTTAAGGAATCGTGTGAAATCTGTTAGCATTGACTATTATGAGACCCTACCTCACAGGATATACACTTACAGGTTATGGATATATTTTAATTTTAAATATACTTTAAAATTATTATTTTTGCCTCAATTAAATTTATATATTATCAACAAGTTGATCCATTATACCATTCATACAAATATTCATGAATGCTTCTTTCTAATGTTCTAAATTAGGTTTATACTATTATTAATATTCTAATTTAAGAGCACAAAGATTAAATATGTCTGGATGTTTTTATTTCCTTTGTACCTTCAGATTTAAATGGCAAGCATTTAAAGTTTATGGTTTTATTTTGTTTTGTTTGAATTGCATTTTCTCTCCAAGTATTTTTAGATTAATCAACAGAGAGTTAGTTGGAGAGAAATAAGAGATTGAGTGGAAAACAAAAAATAAACAAACAAAGAAACCTTTCATTGTATATGAGACAATATAAATGTTACATTCCCAAATACAAAATGCAGGAGAATCTAAACCTAGATGACAATGTTATTTGAAGGCTGAGATATTTCTTTTTAGACCTGGAGCATGCTGTATATTCCCCCAAATGAAGTATTATTGCAAAAGCATAGCCATCGATCTTCAAATAGAACCATAAAACTAAGGAATATTATTAGCAATTGGGTACATGAAGGAAAACTAGTTCAGGAGGCAGAGAAAAGTTAGACATTCTAGAAGAGAGATGCAATTAGGGAGAAGAGAGAAATAGATATGTAGCGCAATTCTATTCTTTATTATCTCTGGTTCTCTAATTTTAACATGGATCATAATAACCTGTAGAACTTATTGAAACACAGATTTCTGGGCCTCAAACACAATGTTTCTGATTTAACAGGTATCAGGTGGGGCCACAAGCTTGCATTTCTAACAAGCTTCTAGGTAATGAAGATATAACTGGTTCAGGGATGACTACTGAAGCAGCACAGGTCCCTATAACCTAACACAGGAGAGAAACTCTGCAATTGAAGAAAGATATAGGAAAAGGAGACAGAAAGTTTTTTGCGTTGAGCCATAAGGACACATGAATGTGAAAGCTAAGGGGAAATCCCAGTGGAGGTGACAGGTTGACATATCCCATATTCTTATCCCTCTGTTCCCTCACCAGGCAGAAATAAACACATACATACACACAAAATCATTTAGAAGATAATGTGGAAAGCCACTTTCAAAGGAACGATCAGAAAGAATCCAGCTAGCACTAATTCAGAAAAACAGACTAAAATATAAAAATAAACTTAAACAGAAAAGGAACCAAAAAATAAAAATCAAAAAGCAGTTTAAGAAATACATGAGATTAGCAAATAGTTTTTCGTGTCCTGAAATATGCTGGAAACAACATGAACTCTTGATTTTGCAATGCCAAAGACATACCTGCAAAAAGAAATCAGAAGATTCAAAACAGAGGAGAAAAGGTTATAAGGAAAAGACGGAAAAATGAGCCATCAGAGCTGAGGGGCTTGTTAGGTAGTGATGAGGACATACATGCAGGTAACAGGGTGGGCAGTAGACACGCAGGTGGCAGAACAGGCAATAGGGAGATGTGGTTAAGGGCCAAGCGTGGGGAGCAATAAAAACAGAGAAAGGAAACCACAACAGCAAGAACTTGAAGTTAGGGACTTTCCCGATGGAGAGCATGTGCAGAAGCTAGGAGCTTGTGACCAAAGGTTAACTTTCCTTCATTAATATGGTAAAACTCACACCCTCTAGCGCCATGACAGTTCTGGAGCCGGCCATACAAGGACAGAAAATGGAAGGGTACGTGCTCCTGGGACTCTTCACCACTTCCACGAAAAGACATGAATATTCCATCCACAGTTTAACATATTATTAGGGATTAGCATAAAGAACATACCCTAATCCTGGGATGTAGCTGTTCTTTATTGGAGCAGTCCGCTTTCCACTGACTTTGAGAGTGTACTATACTTTCCAGGCTCTGTCTTTAAAGTCAGGGTCATCTCCACTTACAGGGACAGACCTGTTCCTCTCTCTGGAACTTACTTTTGCTTTTCAATAAAAGCTGCTTGTGTGGAAGTGCTTCGTGTCTGTCATCATTCCGTCACACGGGCCCTGCTTGCAATTCTTCCAAACAAGGAGCCAGAGAACCTGGACAACTCTCCCTAACCACACCTGACAGGAGTAATTGTAAAAAAAAGTAAATGTAAAAAATACAGAGATAATTGAATGCTTACAAATAATTAAGCAAATAATCTGAAAGTATAGTTAAATATATGTTAGCTAGACTGGGTTGAAAATACACACAGAATAAATAGAAAATATAAGAATAAAAGATAAATGTAGAAGAAAAACATATGAAACCCAAAATAGACAAAACTGGCTTCATAATAAACATAAAAATAAAAAACTAAAGGAATTCTGTCCTTTGTAGGCCAGACATTCAAAGAAATAATATATTGTTGTGGGAAAGAGCTGGTTGAGGTTAAGAAACAAAACTGGAATCAACAACCTACCTTCAGCAGTACTACATTTATAATTTGTGATATATTAGTTAACTTTACTGAGGCTCAGTTTTCTGGTTACAAAATGTTAATGATAGTAAATATTTACTTAATGAGGTTAATGTGATAATTAAATGAGACTGCACAGGTAAATACATATGGTATAAAAAAGCCCCCAATGTATGCTGTGTATTTTCTTAATAAACATAATAGCAATGCTGAAAAAGGAAGTAGGCACTGAGGAGCAACATCTTGAGGCAGCAGGAGCCATGAACAAGACAAGGCGTGGGTTAGAGGAAGTTATTTACAGAAGCAGAAACCATAGAAAAGACATGATTTTGGGGGGAAGGGAGGTGCATAATGGTGAATTTAGAGAAAAGAGCAGCTTATCTTCCAGAAAAATAAAAAACAACCTTACCATTTGCCTGATGTCTACCATGTCCCAATTGACATTCTATATCCTTGATAATTTGCTGTATATCTTTTGATATGTTCTGTTTTTTCCAGAACTTTCCATGTATCCATTATCCAAGGTAATTTATCACAAATCTGCCTTAAAAACATAATCCTTTGTCCCTTCTGAGTCATTTATATATCATTTACGCTTGAATATTTCTATTTACATATTACTTCACTATTTTTCAAAGTCTCATTCCTGGTACTTCTACACCAAGGAACCTAGAGTGTTTGAAATGAAGATTCTTAGAGTCATTCTTCTGTGTTGTTATTTAAAAGCTTTCAACAAGTACATTTTTCATGTTTTTTCAACTAAAATGTAAGTTCCTGGAATGCGAGTTCCAAGTCTTAAGTCTTTTTAAAATCAGCCATAGAGACCAGTAAAATACCATTCATACTGAGCATTATATGAAAAGAATAATCGATAAATGCTTCCAAGATTGCTAGACCTCCTAGAGAGTAGAAAAATACTGTGCTCCCATAATTTTTATCTGATAAATTCCTGAACACGCAGTTGGTATAATGTAATTTCTCTATGTTAATTATTCAATCTAAAATCTGCAGCAAGCAATATATGAGTGTTTGTATATGTACCTACCCATGTGAAGTTAATGTGGTTAAACAAAAATAAGCAAAAATTGGGTATGTCAGAATTGTGTAGGTAGGAAAGAATATGGCTTCTAATAATTATTCCATGGATGATTTTTATGATGTCATCTTGCATAATAAACACAGTTATTTGCTATTCTTAGAATGGTTTCAAATGTTCTTCCACCTGTCTCAGAGGCCTGATATCATACATTTATTGATTTATTAATGCACATTTGTACATATTACAAAGAAATAGTCACTTCATATACACAGGGTGCAGTCTGAACACATTGACGAAAATCTCAGCAAATCGGAAGAGCTTTTTCTCATCACTATTTAAGTTTTGCCAAAAGAAAAATGACTCCATTGACATTATTTCCCTAGTATTTATTTTGTTTTATTTATTTAAAACAAAATCCCTCAAGCATGCTCATACTATTCATTTGTAATGAATTTTATATATTTATTTGACTGAAATTAAAATACCACATTTTATTGGACTGACGAATGACAAGTGTTAGGTGTCTTCAGGGGAAAATTGTTAAAGAAAAACATTTTTGAAATTTGCTATTGAATCGATCATTATTTCCAATGCTAAAATTTTTATAGGAATAAAAGATGGATGAGATGGTGAAAAAGGCAAATAGTTTTTATGATATTATGGGGTCTTGCCTTGTTTTGTGCTGTGTTTGACAAACAGCGACATCTGTCTAAAATCCATCAATATGATGGATGGGCAGCATAAATCACATTATCTTATGTCAACACTGTTCTCAGAACAATATTTTAACATAAATTCAGTATTATGTCATGAATGTGACCCTTGGGAACAAGAAAGAAGAAATAACATCCAGGTGAATCTTATATGCATAGTTATTTTTAACCTATTCTGACTTAGGACACCAAAACTTTCTAAATAAAACATTCAGTTTGAGGGCTGTTAAGATGATATTGAAATGAAATTGTGAAGCATGTATGCTATTGCAAAGCACTATATCCACAATGACATTTCTAGTGAAATCGTGTTTTTAAGGTAATGAAATTAAAACATTCAATGCACAAAGTTGGACATTTGACTAAAATTTATTTGTGTGCATTTATAAAAAATTCATGAAATTGTAACACCTTCTTGACCTCAGTTTTAGAACTGATGATTTCTACAACTTTATAAAGTATTTGAAAACATCACAAACCTACTGACCACTACACAGTATCACTTCATGTAATCAAATATCTTTTTCTTTTAATTCTATGACAGAATGTTATCAATGTTTGTGAATACATTAAATGTGCCCTATATGTGTTTGGTTAAAACATTATTGCATTCTTAATCAGTGGTCTGTTCCACATAGGAAGGCAACTGAGATTTTTATTCGTTTAGACTTTTTTTTAAGGTTTTAACATTTATGATTAAACTTTAATAAAATTATTCATAATTATACTATTGTATCTGAACTTCTCTTCCTCAATCCTCAAACTCATATACATTTAAATATGTTTGTTTTGTCACTCTGTGCTAGGGTGGGATGATCTTAGTACAGAGTGACAAATGAACCTAAAAGATTTAATTCTATGTGATTCTATTAGAGGAAGAAACAGTTCCCTCATGCTCTTTCTGAACCAAGTCTGGGCAGGATCCTAATGTGATCCCTTCAGAATTTCCAATCTCTATGAAGCCACTCCTAAAAGTCACCAAATGATCTACTGAAAGATTTGTAGGGATTCAAAAGACTAAATCAATGTCCATACTTTTTAAATGGCAATTGCTGTTAATCATTTTGCATGATAAAGTGATAAAGGTCAGGTTTCCAAAAAGTAAGACCAAGAAAATTATGTAATCTCCATGCATTTCAAATTTCTTACCTTCAAAATGGGAGAATAAGCAACCTTGCTTCATAAAGTGTTTATGTAGACTAGATTAAGGGGATTTACATAAAGTCTTGGCAGTAACCAGACAAGTGCCTTGAACTGTTTGGGAACTCAACATCTTTTTGAAGAAATGAACAAAGAGAAGAGTGGTGAGTCTTTACCTTCTTATTCATTATCAGTTTTAGTTCATAACTGAAAGATCAAACTCAATTTTTTCACTACAGTGAATAAATCAATTGAATTTTCCCAAACGAATAACCATCTTGTCTAGTGGGGTTTCTTGCTATTGCTTCTAAGCCTCTTCCAGTTATCCTGAAGCAGAGATTAGACATGCCACCCTTCTCTAATTGTTGTTTTGTCGAAAGGACATTAGCCTCAATTCTCAGGACACAAAATGAAGTGATATTCTGATAGTTTTAACTGCAATATGATGAATGGAACCACCACAAACATTAATTTAAGCACTGAAGCATTATTATAGTTAATGTTTTCATCTTTTTCTTTTGTTTAGTACTAAATTATCTAGTTTAAATTACATTTGCCAAAAAGAAACCCAAAAGTCCGTTTTATTTAGCACTGTTCGGTTTTAAAGACATGCTGTCTAATCACTCGCACAAAGAAAAGAACTTGGTAGTCAGCGGGTGTGATCAGACCAGATAATTTAGACACTCAACTCTGTTTTACCTCATAGCACTTGTCTATTTATTTAACTTTATAATTATTCAAATTTTGTGCTGAAGTGGGCTATACACATAAGTCCACTTGAAGAAAATAATAATTTGATTAAATTCAATAATCTAGCAACCAGCCTGAAAATAAAATATAGTTTGAATTCAACTAAGTCCTTTTAACTTTATTTTATTAATAAATAAAATGCTTTTTCCCTGATACTTTTATTTTCTGTCATAGTATTCATCTCTAAATTACAACACAGAAAAGCTTATAAAATTAGGTAAAAATTAATTTATTTCATATAAATCCTGATTTAAGAATAACTCTAATACTCCTCATAGCTTTGCCTAAGAATAGCAAGTGACTCAGACAAAGTACCAGACCAATGTGGAATTCCCAAAACAAGACGTATTTTAGGTCAGGTAGGACAAGCTGCTATGATGGATTGGCTATTACTCTAAGATGAATGCAGCTATAGTTTCAAGAAAGTGTAGATGTTCCCTTGATGTCCTTATTGAAATTCCCACTAAGACTACAACCACTTACTGAACCATAAAGGTGACAATAACCTTGGATATAAAAGAAAAATAATAAGACATTGGGAGATATGATGATAAAATGGGATAATCTGCATAACTTTGGTTAACCAATTTATTCCCAAGATAAATAAGAACCAATGAACATTTGAATTTAATTTATAGAAATATAAAACCCATATGTTCCTTCAAAATAGTCTTTTTGAGCTTTACACATATGTAAAAGGCTAGGTAAATGCATAAGGCAATGCAATATAGTAATAACTATGAGGAAGATCAAATGGATATACACCTGTCACTATATAGAAAGCAATTAAAAAGGAAAAGTAGGTTAGATTTAAGTAAAGGGAATGTAAACATAATTATTTACCTCCTCACCCCAATTCCTCATTAACCCTACCCCCTGACAGTCTTAGGAACATGAACTAGAGGAAAGTAACAAGAGAAGTTACAACATTATTCATGTAGAGATGAAATCAGGGAAAAGATAAGTCTAACAAAATGTTTAAAAAATAACTCATTTTTTTGTCGTGGGTGGTAAGAGAAGGAGCTATATTTTGAGCTACTTCATATTGTAGATAGGTTTGTCCAATATTTCCATCCCCTCCCTAGGTATAATTTCCAGAAGACTGATTGTCATAAATAACTACCTCTCTCAACAACAATGGGAACTAAAAGCATTCCAGCACCTTTTAATTCTAATTGTTGATGAAGTATCACCACAATATGTTTCTCAGCCAAGTAGACAGATTCAAACAATGTCCTCCAGATTAGGTTAATGCAGGATAAGAATTCAGGTCCTTCCTTTACTTTTCTTTCTCAGAGTCAAAGGGGAAAATCAATTAACAGTGTGATTTCATTGCCAATTTTCTAACGTTTTAAAAACCATCACTAATTTTCTGGTGGTGTTCATCTTATTCCATGGCATGTCAGTTGCAGCATTTCCAGCATAAAACCCAAGGCAGTAATACGTGATTGAATCCATTGCTGTAGCCTGCGGCACCCCTGAGAGGTATTTTCATTGTCTTAAAAATCAAAGAACAAAAATCTCAGGATAATGTGTTATTTCCATTATGCATTCAAGATGAGATAAGGATAGAAAGATTTTGAAAGAAAAAAATCTATCTGGTCTTTCCTTTAAACATGGATGGTTGCTTGGATAACAGGTGATGAGACTATGAAGATAATTTATCAAAATCAGGTATATGTGGACAGCTCATTGCTGATTTTCATGGCATATCTGGGTTTAGAATAAAGATAAAACCTATTAGAGAGAAAGGCATTTAAAGATATGGCATTTCTTAGAATTATGCTTAAAAGTAAAAATGCAATGTTAGGTAAAGCATAAGTAAAGTATTCCTTTCTCCGTAAAAGCTATAATTACAAATAAATCACATTAGGACAGAACAATTCATGTGATCTATATCACTTAGATGATATTTTATCACCTTCTGAGTGGCAGGATCATTGTTACTCTTATCAGTTGTTCCTCTAAGACTTCACATTAACAACTTATTAAACATGTGCAAATTAAAAGCCTAAAATTGTTAAGGAAAGAGTAACATCACTGTCATTCTTAGGGCACTGACATAAACCAATTGCACCTGAAGAAAGGGAATGAGAAACGCTCTGCTCCTGGGGTTGAAGCAGGCAAAAGTGTTTGACTCTGAACTGTATCAGGGGAAGGTCAAGAGCATTTAAAAAAATCCACATAACCTCAGACCAGGGTCATGTCCATGCCTAAAACTAAGGTTTAATCGAAACATTTCCCATTGTCTACTGCCAGGGCATTCTAAAAACTCAATGAGTAACAACTAAAATAAAAAAGACAAATCTTCTCAGAGGCACTGATAAAAGGAAACCTAAAGCTGAACGGGTAGAGCAGAACTTAAAGAAAAAGAAAGAAAGAAAAAAACCTTGTCAAAGCAGCCTCCACCTTAAATACAGTATCAAAGAACTTGAAGACTATGGTGAACTTGACATAATCATATCAGCCATGAATCTCAAACCCAGCTCAGCTCTTAATTAGATTAACTCCCCTCCTGCCCCATATTATTAGCATAGCGGAAGGCAAGCCCACTTCCAGGTATAAAATTATTTAACTTAACTGCATCTGCAAAATTTCTTTACCTTTGCCACATAAGATAATGTAATCACAGGAATGAAATCCCATCATATTCATAGATGACATACTCAAAGGGAAAGTCAAAGGGAAAAGGTTATGAAAAGATATGAGTCCTTTGGGTAAATACCCAGCAGTAGGACTACTGGATCAAATGGTAGGTCTACTATTGATTCTTTGATAAATCTCCATGCTATTTTCCATAGGCCTTGTACTAATTTGCAGTCCCACAAACAGTGTATAAACATTCCTTTCTTACCACTCAAGGAAAAAGAAGTCATTTTATCAAAAAGACAACTGCATTTGAATGTTTATTTCAGTACAATTCACAACTGCAAAGAGGTGGAATCACCCTAAGTGCTCATCAATTCACAAGTGGATAAAGAAAATGTGGTGTGTGTGTATATATATATATACACACACACCACATTTTCTTATACATATATATATATATATATATATAATGGAGTATTACTCAGCCATAAAAAGTAGTGAAATAATGTCTTTTGCAACAACTTGGATGGAACTGAGACCAAAAATATCCAATCTATGTTCAAAGAATAAAGGGGTATCTTCCAATTGGCATTACATAGAAGACTTTATGGAAGAAATGGTATTAGTCAGGAATTTTAAGACTGATGTAATTTGTGTAATTAAACAGAGAAGAACTACTTACCATTTGAAGGAAACAACACGAGTAATCTAATAAATAAGGAAGATATTAAACATAATTGTAAAGTAGCAATTTTTCAGGGAATAGTAATCATGAATTAATGCTGTGGTTTATGTGGAAGACAATTTAACCACACTTTCCCAAGGAAAGATGTTATGGGAGAGACAATAGGTGAAAGTTTTGGATGGGTAAGGTATTATACTAGAAGCTTATACACTGTTGGTGGGACTGTAAATTAGTACAACCTCTATAGAAAACAGTATGGAGATTCTTCAAAGAACTAAAAGTAGGCCTACCATTCAATCCAGCAAATCTCTCTACTGGGTATCTACTCAAAGGAAAAGAAGTCATCATATCAAAAAGACACCTGTACCTGAATGCTTATCACAGCACAATTCGCA
>CAUYSK010072719.1:0-61786 GCA_963575035.1 Avahi laniger | reverse complement strand
AGGAACACTCTTACACTGCTGGTGGGAAATTAGTGCAAATTAGTGCAAATTAATGCAACCTCTGTGGAAAGTAATATGGAGATACCTCAAAGAGCTAAAAATAGAAATACCATTTGATCCAGCAATAGCACTATTAGGCTTCTACCCCAAAGAGCAAAAGACATCCTATAATAAAGACATCTGCACCCGAATGTTTATGGCAACACAATTCACTATTGCGAGGATATAGAAACAACCCAAGTGCCCATAATTCATGATTATTAAAATTTGGTACATGTGTACAATGGAATATTACTCAATTATAAGAAATGACAGTGATCTAGCATCTCTTATATTTTCCTGGATTGAGCTTGAGCCCATTATCCTAAGTGAGGTATCACAAGATCGGAAGAATAGGCTCCACATGTACTCGCCATCAAATTGGCACTAATTGATAAACACTATGGTGCTCACACAGTAGTAATATTCTCCAGGGATTAGGGGGTGGGAGTGGGGGGTAAACTCACAACTAATGGTCTTGGTGAGCATTGTAGAGGGGAAGGGCATGCCTCTAATCCTCACTTGGGTGAGACAAAGACATAAAATGTAACCAAAATGTTTGTACCCTCATAATATACTGAAATAAAAAAAATAAAAAATAAAATTAAAGCTGGTGGGAAAAAAAAGAAAATGTGATATGTGTATATCCATTTATCTACCTAATTTTATGTATATATCAAATTATGTATAATATACATGTTAGTTTGCTAGCAGCAAATATAGATAGATAGATAAAATGAAATATCATTCAGCCTTAAAAAAGAAGGCAATCTTGTCATTATGACAACATGGATAAACTTGGAGGTCATGATGCTAAGTGAAATAAGCCAGTCGTAGAAGGACAAACATCACATGATTCTAGCTACATGAAATACCTAAAATAGTCAAAGTCATATTGACAGAGAATAAAATGGTGGCTACCAGGAGCCAGGGGGAGAAAAAAGTGCAAATTCAATTGTTATAAAGTTATATTAATACTTTATATAAGATAAATTTGTTCTAGAGATCTGCTGTATAGTATCAGTGAAAAATTTTTTTATTTTGATTTGCAGTGAATGCAATGTTAACTTTAAACATTATATGATAGAAACATGAAATATTAACTAAAGAAGGCAAAGAATGACAAATATATTTTATCATGACAGTATAAAAAATGAACTTCATAGGTTCTTTTTTTAGAAGAAAGAACCTATGAAGATTTAGGGGAAAAAATCAATTAATTCTCATCTTTGAATAAATAGCTATCCCATGATAATTTATTAGCAGGCTAACTTCTTGAAAGATAATTTATTGTTACTTAAATTTTTCAAACCAATCATTTTACAGAGATGTTTTAGAAATACTTAATACCTTACCATTCAATATGATTATAAAAATCAAAGTAAACGTAGCTGTCTTTCATTGCATTATGTGCAAGACACTTGATGAAGTGCAGAAAAACATCTTTTTAAATGTTTTCCTAGAGTAATTAGTTCACTCTACTTAACATTTTACCTTTCATTATTAGCTCAGATGGAAATAAGAAAGTAGAAGTATACATAATGGGATGATTTAAAACCCTTGGAATGCATTCAACAATTATCTCTGAGAGGTAAATTAATATGGTCTATTTTCCAAATTAAACTCTAAGGTGGATTAAAAGGAGGAATAGAAATATTACTTATTTTAGTCTAAATTAATTGTTCAGTGTCTGTCACTGAAAAAGAAAAGTACGATTCTAACTGTGTATCAACTTAGAAATATTTGCTTCTTACCAAATTGCAGGTAATTTCCTCCTAGGTAAAAGGACAGGGACTCTGTCTATAATTCCAAAATGGAAGGGGAAATCATTGTAAATGACTTTGCTGGAATATTAAGGAGTAGGATATTCACTGAACTTTGGAATTTTCCTCTTTACTTTTAGTGAATAATCTAAAGCTGCAGTAAGAAAGTATTTAATAAAAATTATCTGTGGGAAGTAAATAATTTACATTTTTTTCTTGTAATTGGAAAAGCAATAATATGCTTTTGGATAACTGTAAAATTCAGTTATTGATATGAGCAACTAGTATTTCTCTGATTGATTAGATCAGTAGGGTGGCAGACCAAATCGAGGACAACTAAAATGAACAGAACTAGCTGTCACATAGCTATTTTTTTATATAAATTTGGCCCCTAACTGTTGTTTTTGGAAAATTATTTTACATATCCCAGGAGGAAGCTTACAAACTAGCCTCACTATTTCATTTAAATAAAATAAGGAAGACAAATTATCTTTCTTACCATATAAGAGAGGAAAATGGTCTTACTTTCAGGCAACAGTTACCTATCACTTTACTGAGTTTGAGATGTCTTTGTGATTGTTCTGCCACAGAACATACATTTTTGTAGTTAAATTCATATACTGTACATCTGTGATTTAATAACTGATAAATACCATTTCAAATACTAAGCCTGGTAAAAGAAAAAACTGTGCTTGACTGATAGAACATATTCTCAAATGTCAGAATGGGCTTTAAAAAAACAAACAAAAGATATTTATCTCTTGCTATAATCTGTGTAATCAGGCATTAATTTTACAAAAAGTCATGGAAATAAAACAGAGACAGAGGGAGAAAGAGAGTGGTACATACCAGAGTATTCAAAACCAGCACAAATTGTGTTCTTTTTAGAAAGATGCTAATTAATAGTCTTTTTTATTTTTAATCTAGATTTGTTTATCTCTGGAGAGAGGAAGCTATGAAAGGCAAACCTCATGGATATTACAATAAACAGAAGGCCTGGAGAGTAGAGATTTGCCAGCTAAGAATGTTAGTAATGCATCAATGTGCTCAGAAATTGAAGTTGGCATAACTGAGGGCAGATCTAAAAACCATTGCCAGAAGTGGCGCGATTATATTAAAATCAAATGAAGGGCTTCATTACACTTACAAATGGTGAAGAGGTGCCTGTCTCTTCTCCTGTTATGTCTCCTCTATGTTGAGTTTTCATTTGAGGGTGGGCGAGTAGAGTCGACAGAATGAGGAGAGGAGAATGGACAACATCATATTTGAAGTAGAAGGAACTTTTCAAAGCATTCTAGAATATACATAATATTTTGATGAGAACTTTTCTCAATTGAATGCAAAATAAAACAAATATTATCAGGCATGGTAGTAAACGAAGATTCTGTTTTATTTGGCCTACCCTTCATCTCATAAGAGAAAAAACAATCTAAGAAAAAACCTTACATATCATCATATATTCCAAACAGGAATACAAAATGAATTTTGTGTTTCTTGTCCCTTTTTTTAGTGTATTGCATGATTATGACAATAATGTATTTTTACTGAGGAATAATTTATAAAAAGCATAGATTTAAAAAGCATATGTTTTAAAAAGCATAGATTTTAATCCCTCAGTTCAATAAGTTTTAATAACGTATAAACCCACATAACACTACCCCAATGAAGCTTACAACATTTCATTACCCTGGAAAGTTTTTTACTTCCCCTCTCTGGTAAATCCCCTTACCCTAACCTTATATGTGACTATTTTAATTTCCATTATTATAGATTGTTTTTACTGTTTTAAAACTTTCTGGGTTATGTTGTTCAACATAATATTTTGAGATTTGTTTATGACATTGTGTTTTGCAGTAGATTGTCCCATTTTATTGCTGAGTATTATTGACTATTGCATGAGCATATCATTGACAAGAATTTGAATACAATTTTCTTACGGAGCATTTTCCACAATGTGACTTAGACAATGAGGAGACCTAAGTTTCAGTCCCAATTTTATCATGCATCCATTTGCGAATTTAGTATGAGAGTGTATGTCTCATTGTCAAGCTATGTCTCATCCTCCCATGTCCAATTGAAGAGTAGTTCTAAATAATTTTTGAATCTATTTCAACTCATATATTCTATTATGTCTAGTTTATGGCTATATATTAGTTGAATATTGATTTGATTAAGATCTCTAACTTGCTAACAAATTCATTCATCTTATATCAATGAGAATCATCATCCACTCAATTACTAGACTACAACATTATGCTTTCTTGTCTTTCTTGGGTTACCTTTTCAAAATTACTCTGAAGAGAATGAAAGATATGGCATGAACCTGAGAATAACTCCTAAAGTTGTCTCTACTATTTTGTTGCAGGACTTTTTAATTTTTGCTACACCAAACCTTGATCAAACTGAAACACATCTCATCTGTGAAAACTTTCAACATCTTTTAAAGATGCATTTAAATTGTCAACTGTTCCATAAGTTGTTTCTAACTATACAAGTTATAAGTGAGTGAACCTCTCTAACCTTTGAAATCATATTGCATTTTGTATCATTCTTACCTTATTTTAATAATTCATTCATTTAAGCACTATGGCATGTTTCAAGCCTGTGAATAGTGTAAGAGATACAATAATGAGCAAAAAAGAGATTGTCAACTCTCATGAGCTCAGCTTCCAGTATGACAATCACATGCTCAATTATAAAATAACAAGTGCTCTGAAAAAAATTACTGATGCCTTATGTTGCATAATAAGGAGATCTGACCTAGTTTTGGGTAGATAAAGATGATAATCTGATGTCGCAATTGTGGTATGAGGATAATAGTTAATCATCTGAAAGTGTGTGTATGTTTATGTGTATTTGTGTGTATATGTGTGTGCATATTTGAATGTGCATGTGTCTGTATGTGTTGGGGTGCTGGCGGTGAGGGATATAGGCAGAGTATGTTGATTTCATGATGTAGTAAGCTGTATTAGAAGGCAGTATAACATTTTATAAACTCACTGGATTTTGTAAGACTAGGCTAAGAAAATTCCACAATAGGTGAGAAGAGTCCACAATAGATGGGCAAGTATAAGACCTTGTAGACTCTTTTTAGGGTTTTGATTTTTATCCTATGAGCTATGCATAAAGTTTTAAACAGAGATGAAAACTGATCAAATATGTAGATTAGGAAGAGAGTTTTGTACTGAATGTGCACATTAGAAGTCATTGGTCGACAGATGACAAAGGAAGCCTTATGCGTTGATGAGATGAGGAGAGGATTAGGAGTGAGAAAAGGTCCCAATTCTGACACTTGAGATCTCCCAAAATAACTTTTCCCACATTTAAATGTATTACAGATATTTTACCTCTCCAGAGATATAGATTACTTCTTTACTTGCAATGTACCAACATTTCCATGGTGGGGAAGGCCACTTACTTTCCTAGCATATCCTGGAGTCTCTATCTTTGGTGAAACAGTTTCTCTAGGCCCCAGGCATGTTTATTATTTCAACCTGCCTTTGCTCCAAAGGTCCAGGCCATGTATTAATAGAAATGGGAGAAATCCATGAAGAATCGTAACCCAGCAATTCTTTGGCCAGAGTGGCCCCAGGTACCAACACTGCTCTTCTTGTGGTTGGAAAGTCGTGACTGCTATCACCGTCACCATCACCTGTTATCCTAGTATACCCTTTCTATTTCTCTTCCAAAATAGGAGTGTGGCACTGCTCCTCACCCCCTCACCCCTGCATTTTGCTTCTGCCAATGTGGATTGATGGCAGCTGCAGTGTCTACCTGTGAGCTCAGGCTCTGCCCACTTTAGCAATAACATACTACTCAGAAAATGGGGCGAATTTTGACCCAATAAGAAACTAAAAAGTGAGGCAGTCAAAAGATTAAAGTATTGCCCTTTACCTTCAAGAATGAACTTTTTCTGAAGGTGGTGGTTCCCCCACAGCTCCTCAGGAGGCATCTGTAGTGACTGAAGAGCCACCTCACTTTCTCAGTACTGTAGCATCTTGTATTTGGATTTTCTTCCTTCCCTTTCTCACTTCCATTATCTGTCACTTTTTATTTTTTCACCTTTCCTCAGCCCCACTAAAGAACCAATATACCATGTTTGTCATGGACTCTTTCCTCAGAAACCCAGCCTAACGTATTACCTTCCTGGAGTTTTTGCTGTGTGTATACTGTACATAAATCCTTTCAGAGGAAAGTGAAAGTATCTAGAGCAAAATAAAGGTAAATACGAATGCAGTCATTAATTTATTATACATATTACCGATCTCAGTCCTATCAAAAATGTTCAAATTAAATGAAATTTCTTTGTATTCACACCTTCACTTCACATTTCCCTGGACCAAATGCATGCATGCCACTTTCAAGCCTGGATGTTCAGAGGTTCACAGGGTGGTCACATGTTCTCAGTGTTTTTTAATCTGTTCTCTGTACTTTTCATTACCTCACACTGCTGCACAGTGTTCTTGTACATCATGCTAATTTGAACATGAGTGATAATGAATTAATGACTAGCTTTCCAAATAGAAGATTTTATTTTGGGAAACAAAATCTATTTCTTTATAAATATTTTAGTGGTAAGAATTAGAAGTCATTTTAGATATAAAGATATTTTAGTTAGATAGAGGAGTCATTTACATGGTAAATCAAATTACATAGGTAACATCCTACTTTGTCTATTTTCCTAGAGCTTCATTTGGCATGAAAACATTAAGCAAATTCAAAACAAGCATTTGTTAGACTTTGGATAGTCTTAATATTGATCCCTCTCTGAATGGTAACTTAGATGTGGACACACTTATTCCTGAAAAAAAAAAATTAGTATTTTTTTGCCACTTCTTTTAACAAATGTTTTATATATATGTATGTATATATGTATAAATTATTTTTCTTTTTCAACTATTACACTTTACCTGTTGCCATAATTATTGTTATAATAGCAGCTAAGTCATTTGCATATGCATTAATCTCAATTGTTAATTGGATGTAACAGTTATAGTAAGCCAATATAATATGTTTTATTGCATGTACTCTATAAATAGATACTAGATGACCAGAAAATCGTTTGAATGAGGAAATAAATTATTAGAAAATGTCTGCATAAAAAATAGGTGGTTAATTAAAGAATTAAAATTATAATATAGCACCATAGCAATCCAGAAAGTAGCAAATATTTCTAAGGGTAGTATGGCCCAGATAATGCATGTGTTCAGCAAACTTGTTTTCTCTTTCTGTGTCTACTGAAAAAAATCAACTATAATTTTCCAGGCCAAATTTTAATTATTCTTGGACTACATGACAGATTTCTGGGTAGTAGAATATTTGACATAAGTGAAGACATGATTTTCAGCCTTGATCACAAAATGTTTCACTTGATCATTCACTTTTTTCTCTCTTTGATCAATGTAGCAGTTTTTGAAGGACTCTAGATGAAAGAGTCATAAAATGATACAAGTCTGATTCCTCATATACCCCACTAAAGACTAACTTCCCAGAAGAGCCACCCCACCTACCTCAGACTGGGACACGATCAAAGTATAAACTTTTGTTTTGTGAAGCCACGAAGATGTTGGGTTGTTTGCTCTCGTCAGGTCGTTTCTCCTGGTATGAGCAGGGACTTCAAAACTAAAGAGAAATTGCCAGACTTCAAAGATTTTGTCAAGGAAGCACTGACAGGACATTTCATCTGATGGAACGAACAGGAGTGAAGAAGAAGGAAAAATCAAGGACAACTTCGATTTCTGAGATATCAGCAGAATAACAGATCCTCTGACAGACTCGGGGAATTTGTGAAGGGACATTGTTTAAAAAGTATGATGTCATTTTCTGTCACTTACAGGGGACTAAGTTTCAGAGAGAATCAAATATTCCTGTGTCTGTTGATGACAACAAATGGAGGATGTGGCCTTCTTAATTAACAGAAAGATAGCCAATTGATTTAATTCTGGCATATATAACTTTAAAAACATATATTCCATGTATTTTAGAGGAGAGATTAGTTATGTTTTTATAAAATAAAAATATTATAATATGTGTAGAGAATATACAATTTCTATTTTTGAATCATTAACCATACTGCAGACAATGCATATGGAAAAGGAATTTTGGAAAATCTTTTGTTTTTAAAAGAGACCATGTTCTCAGACGGAATAAATTTGTTCTCAGCTTAATCATTAATTTGTAAGTAAAGTTTTCTGTTATTTATGAATTTGCTTAACTATACTACATTAACCAAACATTTATTTTTCCATCTTCTCTATGTAGAGTGAAAATACATACTGAAAACCTCTGAGTTCACAGGTGGAAAGACTTGGTATTAAAACTAATTTTATCCACTATGTGAAACTGGGAAATTTATTTGATATCACGGAGCTTCAATTTACTCATCTGTAAAAAAGAATAATATCTATTTCACAGTATAAAAACACATTAGAATTCCTTGCACAATGGAAGAAGAGTCCATGTATTTGTGTTCTTGCAGAATTCAAATATATTATGTACATTGTGTTACTTTGATTAATCAGCATAGTTACATGAATAAAAAGGAAACATATTTACTTTGGAATGATGTGTTCTTAGTAAATCTATTCTGGTTCATAATGCTCAGGACCCACTCTTCTAAATGTTAATGAAACATGTTTATAATTAAAAATTTATCATATAGTTATATAAATTCACCCTTTGAAAAGTTGAGACATCTACCTGTTTTAGGTCACATTTCCAAATATCTAAATAATTGGTCCTTGTTTCTAGAACTACACAAAGAAGTTGTAAAGAAAAGTCTCTCTAGAAAAATGAACAATGTTTATTACTTACTGGATCTTTGATTCCAAAGCTCTATAAATAAATATTATTTCTTAATAATACCAAATATCTATTTCTGGGTCTGCAACATGTTGCCTGCATTATGGTACACAGGTTGGTGGGATATTAGGAGTATTATGGTAAATAGAAAAAACACATGACAAGCCATGTACCAGATCTAAAGTTCTTTCCCAAAAGTGATCCCTATATTTTATTGGGCAAATTATGTATATAGTCCTGAGTTCAGTGTGAAGCTAATATGTACACCTTCTACAAGAAGAACCATGTCAGACAAAGAGACATATATTCAGCAAAGCATAATAAAATCCACCACAGAAACTCAAATATATGCATAGGGAAAGTTAATTTAGCTGTGGAGTTATGTTGGGGACAATGAAGGAGTAGTAAAGAAATATTAAATACTAATTAGGGAATCTTGGGTAATTTATTTAACTTTGTTAAGTCTCATTTCACTTGTCTGTAAAATGGGAATTTCAGTCCTTGTAGAATTCTTGTTAAAATAAAATGTTATAATAAAATTAAAATATATATAATAGTAATCAGAGTTTGGATAAGACTCAATAATTGTTACCTGTTACTATTTTTATTTTTATTTCATTATTTTATTGTAAGAATAAAGTAGCAAAACATAGTTAAATTTAAATTATTAAAAACATATAAAACTTCTTTCTAGTAGTGTATATGTGTTGTTTTTTTCTTCTGCTCCAACCATTTCATCTTCTGGTAACGGATCTCAATTTTCCTCCAGGAACCATTATTTCTCACTCTCAGTCCATGCCTTTGGATGGGGTTGTCTAATTCCCTCCCCCCTCCGTCCCCTCCCCTGAGACCCTAAAGGAGAACACATGGTCTGCTTGGTCTTGACTGTCATCCTGCTGTCCAAAATGACTGGCTTCACGGTGGGCATGTGGCCCAAGTTGGACTAATGGGAGTCACTTTCTAGGTTTTATTTGATGTAATATGAAAGAAAAGCTCTCTCTTTTTGCTGATGTTGAAGCTAGGAAGATAAAAGTCTAGAACTCTGTCCTAGGTTGGAGTACCCAGAAAACAGATTTGGAGCAGAGATAGATGTTCAGGAAGTTTACTGGTGAAAACTCTCAAGGTCAATAGCTGGAAGGGAGAAAAGGAAGTAGAATCACGCAGAAGGAGAAGTGATTTGGGATGAGTCACGGAAGTTTCAGTTGATCCTTCAGTGCCCTAGAACTTGGTGACTCTATAGAAATCTCCACTGGAGGCAAAGAGGCAGGAGCCTTCTACTCTCCTTTGAGCAGGTTTCCCCAGTGAAAGGCATTGTCCTTGGGAAGGTGGGTGTCCTCAGTTGAGCACAATTCCTGAAAAGGGACTCAACTGCCATGATCAAAGGGAAAATGAATGTATCAAGCCTAAAAGGATAAATCAATGCAATAGGTTTTTAAGCTTGCCTAGCAATCAAAGCCTCACAAACAAATATATAGCTGAGAGATTAAAAAGTGAGTGCCAAAGACAAAATTTGAACCTCTCAATCCAGCCATTCCTGAGTTACTACCTCCCGGATTTTTCACATTATCAATTAAAAAATCTCCCACTTACTTTTTTAGTTGTGGTTTCTTTTCAATGAGTTTTTCTGTCACCAATTAATACATAATTCTTTTATATTATTCACTCTTTCCAGGGATTTGTCTTCTTCATTTCCTCACATGCACATGCTACATAATACATTACACAAGAGGAAGATGCTGAAAAAAAAAAATCAAAGCGAGAAAGAGGAATATTTAGAAAATTTTTCTTCTGTGATTTTCTGAAAAATACTAGTAGATTATGATGGTTAAAAATTAGAGCAAGGTTGCAAAATTGAAGTCTGTCTTTCGCAGATGAGCTTTGTTAGATCTGTTGCTCTTAATGAGGGGTCACAAGGATGGACGGTAAACATCCTGAAAATTGGATGAATTTGTGATAAGCCATTGATTTGACCTTAATGGCAAAATTTCCCTGTTTATGTACTAAATAATGCTGCTACTTCAGTTCTGAAGGAAAACTCTCAAATTATTTGGGTATTTGAGTATTACTTTAAAAAAAGAAAAAAAAATTGTTGCTCAAATGCATCTCAGAAAGATGTGAACCTGATGTTTAGAACCCTGTCTTCACTGTGTGCCATGCTTTGTCAGTAGATAAATTTAGATCTTAGCTTAGCTATTTTAATTGCTTATAAATAGCCAAAACAAGAAAGTGACATGAGCAAATATAATATTTCATCTATCATGGCTTTGAAAAACCACAATTAAAGCAAAAACATGGCCTCATTCCTAGAAATCAATCTAAGGAAATTAATTTCAATTGTAAATACTATTTAGTGATGTTTGGCAAAACCATTATGATAAGTTAAATTCTGACTTCAGAGGTAATATTCCAGTTTAATTTTTTTGATCCAATTGATATTACTCATTTCAAGAAGTCATTAAAACAAAATAATGAGAAAATTTGGGACCCAGATAAAGAAGTACATTTTTGTCAGAAAGTATCACTATAGGAATTGTCTACACTTAGGCTGTTGGTCAGTGGTGTCCCTCACTTTAACATGATACAAATGTCAGTGGTTTTAAAGAGAAGAAAACAGCTAGGTGTATTAAAGAGTTATGTATGGATTGGGCTATTTTAGCAGGCTCAGATTTGAAGGGCTATCAAGCTTGTAACTAAGCAGTATATCTAATTTTGAACTTTGGTCAATCAATTCAGATTACCTTCCTAACTATGACATTTGGGATACAGTTGGGAAGATACGTATGACAAAAGTGAAGTTCGGGTTTGCTTTTCTGGTCAGATAATGTAGTTAGGTAAATATCTGGTTTAAAAAAAAAGAAGAGAAAAAGAAAAAAGTTAGATTAAGTAAATTACAGTTACATAGCAAACACTGTGTGCAAGAAACTTGAGTTCAGGGCTTTAGAAATGTCAACTCATTTAAAGTTCAGAACAATTCTATGGGAAGAGTGCAATTATTATCCCCAAATTAAAATGAGGTGTCTGTGGCACAGAATGGTAAATATCCTGCCTCTCACTCCCTAGAAACTAACAGGAAGAGCCAGAGTTTGGACCCGATGCAGTCTGTATTGAACCCAACACAGAGTTTAAGTTGCTCACAACTATGCTTTTGAAAAGCAAGTTTTGTTCACTTGAATCAAAATATGAATATTACTTGCCCATTTCTATTTCAACTCCCAACCTGAAGTAGAAATTACTGGAAAGAATAGAGTTATATTCTAATTTATCAAACAATTTATACAAAATTACAGTGAGGAGCATCCTCTCTGTAGTGGCTTTCATCAATTTGAAGCTGAAAATAACTTTTTAAAAGTCTTCTTTCACATCCCTTGAATATATGTAGCAAAATAATTTCTATCACATGAATTTTGATCAAATATTACAGAGTTCTTGGTGTAGACGGTAAAATGGTTCCCACAAATTCAATTGAAAAGAAGGATAAAATTCAGTATCCAGAAATAATGGACTATTTAGAAATATAAAATATTTTCTTTATGATAACAATAACTTTTAAAGAGTCTTTCCCACCAGATGTACGTTTCATTGTAGAACAATAGACTCTCAGTCAAATGACATACACATTGAGTTGGAAGAACATGTGATGCTCCTGTTTCCTTCATTTCATACATTTTTAAAAATGTCTTAATTATTTGAGATAGTCCAACTTGTTATTTTTGTCACTTAGTTCTTTTTTCCTGCAGTTTTTTTGTCAGACAACTGGCAATCTGAAATTACAGCTAATGCGAGGACTTCATGCTGAGCATGAACACCCGCTGCTGCTGCTGGCAGGTGATGTGGGCCCCCAATGGAGCCCTCCGCTTGTTTCGCTCTGCACTTCCTCTTCCCCCACGTTCACGTCTCCAACGCTCTGCTGATAGCAATGCAGCACATATGTACAGTGCTTTTTATTTTTTATATTACCAAAACATTCTCCCCATTATTTGTATTCATCTTTGAAATATAGTCACCAATTCCAAGGCAAACCAATGTTTATTTCACTAATTACATTTTCAAATGTTTTCCATTTTCAATCATTACTTATGTTTAATTTATAACTGTATGAAACTACATTTAGGTCAGTAAATTATTCTAAATTCATATAATTTTCATCATTTATAAAAGAATTTCATTGGACTTTTTGTCTTATCAATCTCTCTTTAATGCATTCTTGCCACAAACACCTATCTTTTCTTTTTTTTTTGATCTAGCAATTACTTTTCAATTAATTCTCCTTATAAAGCTCAGTGATAAAATACCATCTCATATCTCCTCTCCTTCTTTTAAACACATAAAACCTCAGCGCCAGAAAACAACTTTCCAAATTAGGCGAAAGATTTGGTGAAAAATTGCAATAATCAATTCCACAGCATGGAATCCACACACTCTCTATCTGAAAAGTCCAAGTTTCTAGTACCTGCTAATGTACAGAGAGCTTACTGAGCCCACCACAATGTCCAGGCTGGGGAAGCTTGGCAACTCTAGTTCTGAGAGTTCAGTCCCAGAGATAATCATCTCATCACTTTGCTAGCGCACGCTCTCTTTCCCTCATTTTTGTCCTCCCTCTCTAACTGTCTCTTGTCCTTCTCTTAGACGTTCTCTCACGTACCCATAGAGAGAAAATAAAAGCTTCATAAGTGTATCTCTGAATAGGTATTTTAAGCCTTTGATACAGATTTTTCCAGTGGGCAGGGTGTTGCCTGAAACTTATACAACTAGAGACAATATAAATTCTGAAGTGTCTAAAAATACTTCTTAGTATAATATTCTGCAAGGATATGATTGAATAAGGCATTTAACAGTGACTAATTTTGCAGATCTTGAGGCTTCTTCTTGCATCTTGGTTTAACCTGTCAGTATTCTGATATTCCTAAGGGCTTGCCCGAAGCAAGTAGCACTGTCTGGACTTAAATAGCAATTGCAGAGAATGTTCAACTTTTAACTCGAATCCGGAGTTTAACTGTCATTTACGTGATTACTTAGAGTGACATTCCTGAACAGTGAGCTCTCAGGATCATTAAAATTTAATTTTCTTTGGGGATAGAATACAGGAGATTATGTTGAGTTTATTAGAGCTGACCCTTTACTCTTAGACAATTTTCCAGTTTAATTTGGCACATAATTCATGTGGCCCTAGTTATTATGAATAGTGCTTTTACTCTGAGAGATGCCACTTGAAATGCCTAAATTAGAGGTTCTCAATTCCTTCACTACTGTAGAAAGCAGCATCGTAGACAGGAAGGAAAGAAGAAAAAAAAGCAAGAGAGAATAGACAATTTTATTTTCAGACAAAGAAAAGTTCAGAAAAAGAGAAGATTAATTATAAAAATATAAAATAATATTTATATTAGATCTAATATTGAATTTTGTTTCAATTCTTATCTCTGGAATACAGCCCAATGTATTAATTAAAAAAAGTCTTTTAAAGCTTTAAAAATACATACTATTATTGTAAAAATATATTGTTTGAAACTATAACCAGTATGGTAGAACTACCCACATATTGTTATCTAAATTTGAACATTAATAAATTGACATTAAATTAAATTTAGAATTTAATTTTTAGTTGTGCTAGCTATATTTCAAGTGCTTAATAGCCATATGCTATAGCCAAATGCTTAATAGCCATGGCTATCATATTGAATAGCACAAATAACATTTCCATCTTCTATTGATTGAACAGCGCTGGCCTAGAATGCAGGCATAATACTTCCAGTAAACTTAATTCTCTCTATTACATGTGCTGGTGCTTTCCCCTTAAGTCTAGTTTGTTTCATACTGAGTCTACTGTTTGTGGACCTGAGAGTGACATTGAACCTTGTCTATTGAATTGGTCCAGTGACAATGCTACAAAATTATTCTGAACAGCAAGCCTGACAGCCACGCCTTCTGCAAGTTCCTGATCACAGACAAAAGAATGTCTAAAATAGCATAAGACTGAGGAACAGTCTGTTTTTCAGGTGGGCTGAGTATCAAGTTATGAAGACTGGAACACATGCAAGAAAAGGAGAAAGAAGGCATATTAGGATTAAGTTTCTAAAATTAGATACATACAAAGAGTTTAGGGTCTGGTCATTTAAATCTGTATAGTTGACCCAAAATGATTGTGATCAGCACAGTATTTCTAAATCTATACAAATGGCTTTTCATGTAAGCAGAGTAGCATCACATAATTTCATTAATTGCATTTTATGACATAGATTTTAAGATAAGAAGAGTGCAGATGTTGTATTATTCCTCACAAGTACTCTGATATAGAAGTTATTGTTATGCATTTTGGCAGAGAAAGTGCTTTAAAATCAGTGATATAAAGTCATTTTCTTAAAACCTCACTCTTGAAAAATACCAAAATTAATGATTGAAGCTCAGATTTATTTGGCTCTCAAATCCATGATTTTGACACTACTCATAATGTGATTTTGGGTGTAGAGAAAAAAAATTCCTCCACACTCTGAGAAGCTTTATATACAAATCATTCATGTGACTTAAAATCCATAAAATATCTAAGATGGATCAGATGTTGTGGTTGGCTTAATTCTATCTGGTCCTAGGATTAAGTTCCATCTAGGCCCATCTGTAGTGATTAGTGCATGAAAGGTAGAGGGGATCTTCCCTGAATCCTCTGCCTCATCCGTACTTCCAAATGTTTAGGGTATTCCCTCATCGGAATATAGCATCTTTGACTTCTAATCATTTTGAGATGTGGAGACTCAGAAAGCTGGAATTTAATAGTGCAGGAAAAAATTGGAGTTGAGGCCTTCTTCTCTTCAGGGAAACAAAAACTGGAGATCATCAGTATAATTATCAGACTATTTTACAATCTCAAGGGAATTTCCAGGCCTTTGGGAGTGCTGTATCTTCATGGCATGAAAAAAATCTGGTAGAATATATTTTCTATTATGTTTTTTTGCAACAGATTTAGGGATTTTTATCCATTTTAAAATGAATAGAATTTTTTAAAATATATTTTTGGCAAGAACTTTATGAGTAATACTCCCAAAGCAAAATTGTAAAAATGGGATCACATCAAGCTAAAAAAGTTCTGCACAGCAAAGGAAACAATTGACAAAGTGAAGAGATAACAGACACAGACGGAATGGGAGAAAATATTTGCAAACCACCCATATGACAAGGGATTAATGCTTAGAATATGTAAGGAGCATCAACATCTCAATAGGAAAAAAAAATCAAATAATTCAATTAAAAAATGGACAAAGGATCTAAATAGACATTTCCCAAAAGACATACAAATGACCAACAGGCATATGAAAAAATGCTCAACATCATTAGTCATCAGAGAAATGAATGCAAATCAAAATTAAAATGAAATATCATCTCATTCTAGTTAAAATGGCTTTTATTTAAAAGACGGGCAATGAAGAATGCTGTCGAGGATGGGGAGAAAGGGCACAGTGTTGGTGGGAATGTAAATTAGTATAGCCACTATGGAGAACAGTGTAGAGATTCCTCAAAAACCTAAAAATAGAACTACCATATGAAACAGAAATCCCACTGTTGGATATGTATCCAAAGGAGGGGAATTCAATATATCCCAAAAAGATATCTGTACTCCCATGTTTATTGCAGCATTATTCACAATAACCAAGATTTGGAATCAACCTAAGTGTTCATCAATGAATGAATGAAGAAATTGTGGTACATATACTCAATGGAATATTTTAGAGCTATAAAGAAGAATGAAATCTTACCATTTACAGCAACATGAATGGGACTGGAGAACATTATGTTAAGTGAAATAAGCCAAGAACGCAAAGACAAATCTCACATGTTCTTACTCATATGTGGGAGCTAAATATTAAAAGTAATTGGTCTCATGGAAACAGAGTAGAATGATGGTTACCAGAGGCCAGGAAAGGGAGTGGGGAGTGGGAGATAAAGTGGGGATGGTTAATGGGTGCAAAAATATAGTTAAATAGTTAGATAGAATGAATAATATTTGATAGCACAACAAAGTGACTATAAACAAAAATAAGTTAGGGTATACTTTAAAATAACTAAAAGAGTAGAATTGGAATATTCCTAACACAAAGAAATGATAAATACCTGAAGTGATAGATGGCCCAATTACTCTGATTTGTTTAATTCACATTGTATACCTGTATCAAAACAACACATATACCCTATAAATATACAAAACTGCACCCATAATAATCAAAAATTTAAAAAATTTTAAAAATGAGGTTTTTTAAAAATCAAAAATGAATTATTAAGATGAATAATAAGTTTTAAAATTATAATACTAAACATTCATATTTCATTGTTTTCTCTTTTTTCTCCTTCTAATTAGGACTCCCAAATGAAAAATGTGAAAATATACAACTGTAATGTCAGTGTCTAAGTTACTTGCTAAAAGGCAATAGGCCTTGAAATAGTAACAATAAGTATTTATCATTCTTTAACACTTCCTCTTTTTAGCAGAGGGTTTCACATATGGTAAGGGAGTGATAAATAGAGAAAGCCTCCATTTTTTTGATGTAGAGTATAGAAAGGAAACCAAAAAGTCCTGGGAGCTTCTAGGGAACATGTTTATCAAAGAAAAAGCACCAGACTCCAGGAAACTTAATTTCTGATTTGAAGTCTTTTATGGATTAGTTGTGTGAATTAGGATAAATTTCTCTACATTTTGAGAGTTTAATTTCCTCAAATGTAAAATGAGCAGCTTAGCACGGGTGTTTCCTAAGGTTTTTGACTACTGTATTCTGAAGAATAAAATGAACAAGGGGAAAACAGATCATTAAGTATGAAATGTCTGATTTCCTTAAGTGCTAAGTTTGACAGTTGCTATCTCTGGTATTTTCACTTTGACACTTCTTGTTTTATTTATTGTGAAGGTACATCCTCATTCTTTCAAAGGCATGGTTTTTGGCTTGTGATCATCTTTTAAATTTTTTTAGAGCAATTTTTGTGAAACCATGGATAAGTAAAAAATTCGTGTTATTTTTTAATATGAGTTCTATCGTGGAACCAGTGCTGCTCAGACAGCTTAAAATATCAGCGAAGTGTTTGGGAAGGATGTGGCTAATGAATGCATAGTACGTTGATGGTTCCGGAAGTTCTGTTCTCGTGATTTTAACCTTGAAAATGAGCCACATAGGTGACCTGAGACCAAGGTGGATAATGATGAGCTGAAAGCTGTAGTGGAAGTGAATCCATCTCAACCTATGCCTGAATTAGCAGCAAGGTTTGATGTTACTATTCCAATAATATTGGACCATTTAAAACAATGAGAAAAATAAAGAAGCTGGATAGATGGGTACTACGTGAATTAAACAAGTGTCAGAAAAGACATCATCTCGAAGCTTGCCTTTCTTTGCTGTAATGACATAAAGGCGAACCATTTCTACACTGTATTGTTATGTGTGATGAAAAATGGATTCTTTTTCACAATGGCAAGTGTTTGGCACAATGACTGGATAACAATGAAGTGCCAAAATACAGTCTCAAACTGAATATTTATCAAAAAAAAGTTAATGGTGTCTATTTGGTGTTCCAGTGCTGGTATTATCCACTTCATGAAATCTGGTCAATCCATTAGAGTGGATGTCTACTCCATCCAATTGGATGAAATGATGAGGATTCTTATGATTAAGCAGCCGAGATTGGTCAACAGAAACAGACCAAACCTCTTGCAAGACAATGCTGGACCACATATCACACAAACAATGCTGCTCAAATTATGGAGGCTGGATTTGGAAACTCTCTGTCATCCACTATATTAACCAGACCTTGCACCAACTATCACTTCTTCCAGACTTTGGACCACTTCTTGCAAGGAAAACTATTCAATTCTCAACAAGCTGTGGAAAACACCTTTCATGATTTCACTGCCAGTCACTCTCCAGGCTTCTTGGCTGGTGGTATAAGCAAGCTACCATTAAGATGGCAAAACTGTGTCGATAATTTAGATGCATACTTTAATTTATTGTATTGCCTCTTGTTTGAGATATCATAAACTGAACTTTTGATTCAAAATTGGACATTTCACATTTAGTGACCGAATACATAAGACTTTGACTATAGAATGCCACAACATCTCGACTTAGCAAAACAGCATTTTATATTGCATTGGTGCAGGAATGAAGTCTGGAAAAATATTCTGTCAATATGGACTGATTAAATGGCACAGAATTCTGTCTCTACCAGGATAATAAACTTCTTGGTTCCTGCTATCTAATAAAGAACAGGGGACTGAGAATTTAAGTAAATAAAGCTGAAATTAAGGAATGCCTGTCCAGAGGCAGATGGAGATTAAGGGCTCTTTTTCATCAATATTTAATTTACTAAGACACTCTTTAGTTTAAGTAACTTTCTATACCGCTTGACAGCTTGGTTCACTCTACAGTGAGCCAAGGCGATTCCTAAAATAACCACACTTATGCTACAGCATCTCATCAAGGTTTTGCCAACATGTTTTGTGTGACGTGGGAAAAGATATAGCCCTCTGTGAAAATCTTGAACCTAAATAAAGACAAAAACATTTTTGACTTCAAAGTTCAAGCTGTGTGCATGACTCAGCCTGGTAGTGTCACAGCCTTGACAGCACTGCAACTTTTTCATTGCATCTATTTCTTCGGGCTCTGTTTTAGGAAGATATTTAATTTAAGCAGAAGAAATTTGGAATCCCTTCTAATCATAAAACCTAACATTGAAAATAGCCTTCAGACCCAGAATTGCAAACATCAAAATGCAACATAATTATCGGTCTCTCCTACTGTTACTGTTAGACTCAATTGCCTCCAAAGAAAATGAAAGTGCTATGGTCAGAGAGGGAAAACAAAGCATAGTAAATCATTTATCTTTCCACATTTTCAGAGCTATTCTAATTTGTACATGCTGTGTATTTCTCTTGTAAAGGCTGATGTTAACCTACCTTGACATGTTGTTAACATATATCTGATGAGTTGACTGAACTCGATGCTTCTTTTCCTTGATCCTGAGACTATTTCTTCTCCTTAGGAGCATCTCATTCATTTTACACAGAAAAAGTTAAATTTAGCAAAAAGACCCTTTCAGAGCTGAGAGCTCTTGCTGATCTGAAAGCCTGTCAAGGTGACTCTATGCCAACTTGGACCTGTCTGCAATGGTAGCTTCCAGTCTTGCCAAATGTTGTGCTTATTTTGTGACAAAGATGAAAGTCACAGTTGGATTTAAAAGGAGGCCATCCAGTTTATTTTATTCTTGTCCCAACTCTCTGAATCTGTGTTTCCATGACTGAAGGCTTTGTAAATAAACAGGTGTTCACATGTCCCAGTGTGAATTAAAATTTCATGGAGCCAGAGAGGGAGCTGATTTATTAAACAAAAAAAAAGTTATTGTAATAGTTCTCTTTGGCATGTAGAAGTAATAGTTGTTCTGCAATTCGCTTCTATACATATATTACTGTCCATATTCACATGATATTTCCATGATATTTATGGTAAGAGTGTTACATTAAAGGATATAGATTTGACATGTGTCTGGGGAACTCTTAAACTACAGTCAGTGTAAGAAATGTTTATGGACTGGTAAGTTTTTTAGTAAGTACCAAAGACAGACCATAACACATATTTATGGTTTTATATATAAGATATATACACTGAAATATATGTGTAAATAAATAAAATAAATATTCCCAACTATTTATTGTGAATATGTCTAATACATTAACTAATTTCTAGTTAACTAATTTCCCCAAGCAACTAAGAATGCCCTGTTTGCACATTAAGCATATTAGGCACCTGTATTTACAACATTTCAGCAAATGAAATGCCCACAGTGCCTAATTTACAGCAGCACAGTAATTTAGGCATTGAGAGATGCATTCAGTGGAGTTACATTGTTTTTACTACTAAATTTAGGTGTTGACAATGATGTATTATTAACCGTAAGGTCATGTTAAAAGTTCTGATATATATATATATATATACACACACACATATTAATATACCATGCATATATGGTATATATGCATATATGCCATAATATTTACACAGTATAGAAAATATTCTCTCTTGAATTATTTCAGTAATTATATCCTTTAGCACACTTAAGAACCTTCATTAACCACAAATGTTCTCATTTTCTAATGTGTTCATCTCATATACAGCATGCATAAACTTTTTATGTAAGTATTAAGGAAATAGGAATAAGTAGGCATCTTTGTCATACACGTTATTTGTTTTACAAGCATTCATATTCCCTGGTTGGAGATTTAGAAATTTTGCTACAGGATGATCAATTATTTAATTTAAGTATATAAATTATTTAATTACAAATACAATCACAGCAGGTTGTCAAAATACTTCACAACCAGAAGCCAAAAGAAACAATTGTTTCTGGATTTTGAAAATACCTCAGTAATTCGTCTCATGCAACTTTCATCACTTTAACATCTTAATTATTTAAATCTATTAATGAATGAATCTAATGCCACCGTATTGAGATTTCACCCTAAAGATACAAAGCAACTTGGATCTCCAATCGCAGCAAGGGTAAAAGTGCTTTTCAAGTCCCTGCTTGTATCTCATTTGTTAATGAACCATTGACTAAACCAAGTCATATCACCAAGGCTGGACTCAGAGTGGGATGGCCTTGTAATGAGCATGGATGCAGTGAAGAGAATGATTTGTGGTCTTTGTTCCAGATATCCTTGTTCATCGCTCTTAAATTCTGCTTTCCACGAAGGATCCCACAAGTTTACATTCTTCTGAAGGGGCTACCTTTTCTAAGCCCCAAGGTTTTGTTTGTTTCTTTTGTTTCAATGTGTTTTATTTTATTGTGTTAAGAACATTTAACATGAAATCTATCCTCTTAACACATTTTTAACCATACAATATATCACCATTGATTTTAGGGGTTGGGGAAGGGTGAAATGGAGAGTTACTAATCAGTGGGCATAAATTTTTTAATAAGCAAGATGAATAAACTCTAGTGATAAGCCTCAAAAAAAAAGTAACTATGTGAAATGATGGGTAATTTAACGAATTTGTTGGAAATCATTTTACAATGCATACATATATCAAAACATCAGCTTGTACAACTTGCAAATGTATATATATGTATTTAATTTGTCAATCATATCTCAATAAAGTTGGAAAAAAAAGTATACACTTCCAAGATTTGAAAAGAAGAAAAACAAGTATAAACAAGCTTTATAAATGTAAGTAAAGTATAAATGTCAGGAAGCATAATTAGTAAATAGAAATGTCAGAAATGAGGTATCACAGAAGGGGAAAGCAGTGTGAGGGATCTTGGGGTGACTAGATTCCTTAAATGTATTCATTGCATTCTATCAGCTTTCTGCTATAGCTGCTAACATCCTTTTCTTACTCATACCATCCAAATAGAGTATTTTTTGAATGCTGTCCTTGAACCAATTGCAGTGGTACAACCTGAGATGTTTTTCACAAAGACAGCTTCCTAAGTCTCACTCTCAGAAATTTTTGACTCAGAGAGACTAGGGTGGTACTGACTCATGCAATCTGTAATAAGCATCTCAGATTCTTCCATGAACAAGAAACATAGCTCCATAGATCAAAGGTATGTAGCAGTTCATAACCCACTTTTATTTCTGAAAGAGTTAGATATCAACAATAATTTGTATGTTAGTTTCTTCCTCGTAAAGGTTTCAAGGCATTTTTCCTCCTTCTAGATGCCCAGATGTATAATGAATCCCCTCCTAAAAGTAATAGGAATATTATTTACATTCTGAAATTACTTTCAATCTTAGAATCCATAATTTTAGAAAATTTTTAAAAAACCTTTTAACATTAATATTGAGAAGGATTATGAAAATGAAATCAATAGATTATCATGGTATCCTACTATTAAAAGGACACGCTGTTTGTGGTTTATAACTTTCAGAGTTGTTTATCCCAAGGTAGAAAGTGATGTTATTCTTTCAAACTCACCTTTCCTCAAGGCAATTTATCATAAGTTTGTGTATCACCACTGTCATCATAGAAATAAAAAAAAATGCAGGTAGGTTTTGTAAGCATAACACCATGGGAAAATTGCTATATTAAAAATAGAAGTCAGATCTCGTGACTTCCTATAGAGGCTTCTTGTGAAAACACAACATTTCAAGGCACTGAACTAAATATGGAGGAGTCTTCTTTCCTAAGGCTATCCATATGTTGGCGTAGGCTTAGATCCAGTCCTGCCTAGAAGTTGGGGAATGAACTAATCAGTCCTGGTGTTTCTTCCTGCTGACAATTCTATATGCCATTATAAATCTTTCAAGATATACAGTTCCGTAAACAGATTTTGAACAATTAAACATAAAATTTGTGAAGCAGACGGTAAACACTCACTATCATAATTTTCAAAATTGAAAGCTTTCCTTGTCACCTTATTCACTTATCTAAATATGTAGCTATCAGCATTGCAATTTCTCAAGTAGAAATTTAAAGGTTCGTGAGCAATAATCAGAGTGGAGAGAAGGCAGGAACAGATTGTCTTTAACATCAGGCAATAGTGTTAACTTGGACTGTCTGCTCAGCCTGAGGTGCTTTGACACTTTCTTCTAGCACACCTAAAAATACTTTCCCCCCCACTGCTGCAATCACAAGCATTAAGTCAATGAAGAGAGCACATGAACTATTTTCTGAATATGTCGATATCATCTTCAAAGACCTAATCACACTGCCCTTATTGAACAAGAGTGAATAGTACAAAAATGAAACATTTTCCTCAAATCATATACACAAAGCACTAAAAACAAAAGCATGCGTATCTTTTTACAAGAGTGCATAAAATTTAAGGCCTAAATGTTATCTATACAAATATTAAAGGCAAATAAATTACATTTAATTCTTAGGAGAATCAGTCATAAACACTTAAAAAATTAATGAAAGATTGTACTTTGAAGATATTAATAATTTACCAAAAATAAATACCTGATTAAATTTGTTTTAAGAATCAAAAAACATATAAATTGTAAGTTGTTTTATTCATTTATTTATTCACTCAAAGCATAATTATTGACCACATAGTGCATGCTAGACATTATGTAAATATTGAGAACACAGAGTCAGTTACCCAGAACTTACTGTCTAGTGGCAGAGATACAAATATTAATGTCATTAAAAATATGAAAGAAAAATACAAAGAGGAATGATAGCAAATATCACAGCTAGACAGTCTGAGTCAAGGAAAGTATCTGAGAGAAAGAGACAGCAGAGCTCAGATCACTTGGTACTCCACAAAATTGAGTCACAATCCTTCTTCCTGTCTGAGTTACTATCTGCTCAGTGTTCCCATAGCAAACCATGTGTGCACATTAGTCCTAGAAATTGATGTATTGTTTTCTGTTGATTTGACTTCCAGATTTAAACAGGGAATTCATGAGGAGGATGGACTATGTATTTTCGCTGTTTTTAACCCCATCCCAAGAAATATAGAATGCCTTAAATAAATGCCTGTCAAAGGAATAAATGACTTAACTGGGTATTTGTATAATATATTTGAATATTCATGTTTTTGAATTTCTATAAATGTGTAGTTATAGATATCATTATTTTATCAACTAGCACCAAAGTTGTTCTAAGGAAGGGAGTATTATTTAGGAAATTAAGCTTCTTTGATGTGGAAAATGAGACCCTGAGGCTGTACTGTGAAATAAACAGCAAAAGAAAACTAACGGCTAAACTTTTAGGCATAAAAAAAATGAAAAAATTTTGAATGGGAAAGTGGAGAGCAAGGGACAGAGGTGGGAGAATTGGGGTAGATCACATGTTAGGCTGAAGAGTAGGCAAATAAATGACCAGGCAGAATTTTTCAGTGACAGAGTGATCAAAAATGTGCTAAATCACAAGAACGTCTAATAAGTAATTTAAAATATTTGCATTTCTGTAATGTAAAATCCCCTCTTTTGTCAGAAATCAACAAATTCTATGACATATGCAAAAAATATTATCTTTTGAGAGCACCAGTTAAATTGTCTGAGTTTTATTTATGACTTAGTTGAAAGGAGAGACAAGAGTATGGCCACATACAGTAAGATGTAGCTAAGATTAAGGGCTCATGAAAGGGTTTTCCAGTCCTGGATACTATGGAGTTATTGATACTGGACCAACTATCTTATTGCAAACAACCATAAAACTGTGCAAAACATTTAAGGCAAGTTGTTTCTTTATTCAGTACAAATATAATTATTGAGCACTTTTTCTGTGCTAGACATTGTGAAAGTGCTGACAACAAGTGGCACAAGTCTCTGATTTTTGACAGAATAAAATCACAAAGAAATTCTCATGTCTGCCCTGGTCAAATCAACATTTGCAATGCATGATGCTAGAGTCCAAAAAGGGCAGATACATCCTGCTAAGTTGAGATCAGAATTTGGAACAACTGCTGTATCTGGTATGTCTTGATAGTGCACTGGAAGAAAAGGAATTGTGCAGGAGGAAATATGAAGGTCCCTCATGCATTCTTGGTTGAATGTTGTGCTGTGTATATGTAGAACGGACTTCTCAGGAAATAGTTACTGCTGGGTTGTGAGTGGAATTTTGTTTCTGGAGGTAAATACAACTGGGAGTTTGGGGGATCTGGCCAAGCCAGAGTACAGAGACATCATTAACTCATTAGGACCGCAGGCATTCCACAAAGACACAAAAAGATGCCAACTTATGTGTAAGGACCATACCATATATTAAGAAGCTCTCTAAACCTATCGTAACAAAGTCTAAAACCAAGACCTAAAGAGATCTATACTTAGGAGTTTGAGACCTACCAAACTTGTAGTGATTCCTCAGTCACTTACTGTATTGGGATTTCTACAGATTGACCTTCACAAAGCATTAAAACAAGCCCATATATTAATAATTTAAAAGTGATCATCCAGTAATTGGACTGTCTATCGGAAAAATCAACACTCTTCAGAAAGAAGGTAACAGAATCTGGAGTCTCTATATCATCCACAATAAGCAATAAACAATCAAAAATGTGACCCAGGTTCAAGAAAAATAGTATTTAAGAGAAACTAAGTCTGAGGTGGCTTAGATGTTCAATGTAGACTAAAGCTTAACAAAAAAACCTAGTTTAAATGTATTAAATAATTAAAGAAGATAACAGTTAACAAATTAATCAGTGAACACAGAGAGATCTCAGCACTTAGAAACTACTAAAAGTAATTAAATAAAAATTCCAAAGTGAAAGAAACTGAAATGAAAAAAGTCACTGGATGTGTTTAACAGTACATTGGAAATTGTAGAATAAAAAGTCAGAGAATTTTGAAAGAAATTAAAAGAAATAATCCAGTTGAAGAAGAGTGAAAAAATGGGAAGAAAAATGAACAAAGCCTAAGGGCCAATGTCGAATGAATTAACACACATGAAACTGGCATCCTGGAATAAGAAAATGAAGTGGAAAGAAATATCAGATGAAATAATATCTGACAATTTACAAGTTTAAACAATCTTGGAAAGCCTCAAGCATTAGAAATATAAAGAAAACCACTCCGAAGCCCGTCATAGTGCAGCTGCTGAAAAGCGAGCATGAGAAGAACACCATGAAAGCAGCCAGGGAAAACAGACACTTTACATATGGAGAAAACAATGATGAGAATTATGACTGGCCTCGCTTTTAGAAACAATAAAAGACAGAGGAAAATGAAATGCCAACTTGAAATTACTAAAAGCATAAAAGAGAACTGTTAACTCTAAACTTTATATCAAATGAAAATATCCTTCAAAAAGGAGGATGAAAGAAAGGTATTTTCAGATAAACAAAACCTGAGAAAATCTATCAGCTGACTTACATTCTAAGAAATGCTAAAAAATAATAAGATCTTTTGACCGAAAGGAAATGATATAAGATATACTCAAATATAGAGGACATTTTGAAGACCATTGTCATAGTAATATAAAATATTACATATGTATTTTATCTTGTAATTTCATAAAGGCAACTCTTATTTAAACACAAATGAATATTATAACATGGCATTTATAAAAATATATAAAAGCAGAAAAATTATAATAATAACATGCATGACAGGATTGATAAATGGAATTATACTACTATAAGGTTATTACTTCTCTGAAGTGGAACATGCCAAGTATAAAACATCAGGAGTGATGGGTTAACTATGAAGTGGTAAACTATGAACTCCAAGTAGATTTTTTAAATAAAAGTTCCCATATAACCCACAATTTCCCCTATTGTTAACATCTTACATTACTATGACACGTATGTGACAACTAATGAACCGATATTGATAGACTGTTATGAATTAAACTCTATGCTTAATTTGATTTTTATTAGTTTTTCCACCCAATGTCCTTTTTCTCTTTCAGAATTCCATCCAAGATAGCACATGACATTTATTCATCATCTCCCTAGCTTCCTCTGGACTGTGACAATATTTTATAATTTGCTGATTTTAGATGACCTTGAACGTTTTGATGAGTACTGGACTGGCATTTTGTATGTCTCTCAACTGGCATTTGTCTAATGTTTTTCTCATGATTAGACTGAGGTTAAGTTAGACTATATCCCAAATTAATATATATCAAATATTTGATATATCAAGTTAAATGGTAATGAAAATAAATCATATTAAATTTTGTGGAATTCAGCTGAAAATGTGTAGGGAAAATTTACACTTTAATTGTTCATATTCAAAAAGAAGAGTCTTTTTAACATCACTAATTTAAATTAATAATTAAGAAATTCTAAAAAGGCAAAATAAAAAATAATAAGTAGAAGGAAAGCAATAAAATAGGAGTATAAATCAATGAAACAGAAAATGGGCAGATGCTGATGCATTGAAAATATTCATAGCCTTGATAAACACCCAGCAACTATAGTTAAGAAAAGAAGAGAAAAATGCATATTATTAATATCAAAAATAAAAGAATTATTATTACTGAAAAATTACTAAATAAAAGAGAACTATTATTAAAGGGAAATATTACTAATTACTTTCTGACAGGACATTAAGAAGAAAAATAACCAGAGGAATATGACATATTCAGTCCCTGGAAAGCTGAATATCTTGGAGAGAATTGGAGCTTGTTTTGAAGGTACTCAACAATTTAATTGATGTATTAAATCACAGGATCACCACAGCTGTCATCTAGGTGGTACAGAGAGGTTTCATATATTCTGAGTCAAATTCTGTAGGTAATTTTATATTTAAATTTTTAATTTAAGTAAGAATGCCATTCATTTTAATATTTAAAAATTAAAAACAGTATTTTTAGAGTAGTTTTAGATTTACAAAAAAATTGAGAGGAAGGTACTGAGGTTTCCCATATAACACTTGCTTCCCAGTCATCGACTTACCCCACCAGAGTGGTACATTTGTACAGTATATGAACTTATAGTGATATATCATCATCCAGAGTCCATAGTTTACATTAGGGTTCGCTCTTGGTGTTGCACATTTTATGGATTTAGACAAATGTATAATGGCATATATCCACCATTATATTACCATACAGAGTATTTTCATCATCCTAAAAATCCTCTGTGTTCTGCCTATTCATCCCTTCCTCTTCCCTAAACCCTGATAATCACTGTTTTTTTTTTTTTACTTTTCTATAGTTTTTACTTTTCCAGAATGTCCTATAGTTGGAATCATATATTAATAGTGTGTAGCCTTTTCATATTGGCTACTTTCGCTTAGTAATATGCATTTAAATTTCCTCCACGTCTCTTCATCGCTCGCTAGCTCATTTATTTTTGGCACTAAATAATAGTTCATTGCCTGGACATACCACAGTCCATTTATTCATTCACCTACTGAAAGTCACCTTGGTTGTCTTGAAGTTTTTGGCAATTATAAATAAAGCTGCTATAAATAACCATGTTTAGGCTTTTACGTGGACATAAGTTTTCAATTCCTTTGGCTAAATACCAAGGATCACAATTGCTACAGTGTATGGCAAGAGTGTGTTTAGTTTTGTAAGAAAATGACAAACTGTCATCCAAAATCACTATATCATTTTACATTCCTGCCAGCAATGAATAGGAGTTCCTGTTGCTCCTCATCCTTGCCAGCATTTAGTGTTATCGGTGTTCTGAAATATGGTTGTTCTAACATCTGTATAGTGGTATCTTGTTTTAATTTTCATTTCCCTAGTGACTGGACGTGGAGCATCTGTTTTTTGTCCTTAAATTTTATTTATTTTTTTATTTAAATAGATTCAAGGGATACATGGCTGAATTGCATAGCGGAGAAGTCAAGGCTTTTAATAAACCCATCACCTGAATAGTGTACATTGTACCCAATAGATAATTTTTCATTATGCATCCCTCTCCTGTCCTCCTCCTTCTGAGTCTCCAGTGTCCATTATGTCACTATATGACCATGCATACCCATTGCTTAGCTCCTACTTATAAGTGAGAGCATGTGGTATTTGAGATTTTTTGTTCCTGGTTACTTCACTTAGAATAATGGCCTCCAGTTCCATCCAAGTTTGGTGTAAAAGACATTATTTCATTCTTTTTTGATAGCTAACTAGTATTCCATGGTGTGTGTGTGTGTGTGTACACACACACACACACACACAGCCCACATATTCATTATCCACTCATCCTTTGCTGGGCATTTATGTTGGTTCCATATCTTTGCAATTGTGAATTGTGCTGTAGTAAACATACTAGTGTGGGGGTCTTTTTTTTAATAAAATGACTTCTTTTCCTGTGAGTAGATCCCCAGTAGTGGGATTGCTAGATCCAATGTTATATCTACTTTTAGTTCTTTCAAAAATCTCCATACTGTTTTCCATAGAGGTTGTATTAATTTACATTTCCACTAGTAGTGTATGAATGTTCCATTTTCACCACATTCATACCAGCGTCTATGTTTTTTGACTTTTGGATAATGGCCATTCTGAAAGGGTAAGGTAGTATTTCAAGGTGGTTTTGATTTACATTTTCCTAATGATTGGCAAAACATATCTTTTCATATATTTGTTGGCCATGTGTATCACTTCTTTTGAAAAATGTCTGCTCATGTTTTTTGCCTATGTTTCAATGGGGTTATTTGTTTTATCTTTGATGATTTGTTTTGAGTTTCTTATAGATTCTGGTTATTAGTTCTTCATCAGATGTATAGCTTGCAAATATTTTCTCCCATTCTGTAGGCTGCCTATTTACTCTATTGACTATATCTTTTGCTGTGCAGGAGCTTTTTGGTTTAGTTAAGTCCCATTTATATGTTTTTTTTTCTCTTGTATTTGCTTTTGGGGATTTTAGTCATAAATTCTTTGCCTAGACCAATGTCAAAGGTAGTTTTACCTAGCTTTTCTTCTAATAATTTTATGGTTACATTTAAGTCTTTAGTCCATTGAGTTAATTTTTGTGTATGGTGAGAGACAGAAATTCAGTTTCATTCTTCTGCATGAGAATATCCAATTTCCTCATCACCATTTATTGAATAGGGTTTCCTTTTCCCATTGTATGTTTTTGCCTGCCAAGTCAAGGATCAGTTGGTTGCAGGTATTTGACTTTGTTCCTGGGTTCTCTATTCTGTTCCACTGGTCTATGTGTCCATTTTTATACTAATATCATGCTGTTTGGGTTACTGTAGCCTTGAATCATAATTTGAAGTTGGGTAATGTGATGTCTTGAGATTTGTTATTTTTGCTTAGGATTGCTTTGGCTATACATGCTCTTTTCACACGAAATTTAGGGTTGTTTTTTTCTGATGCTATGAAAAAATGACATTAGCATTATATTTTGATAGGAATTGCATTGAATCTGTAGATTACTTTGTTCAGTACGGACATTTTAACAATATTGATTCTTCCAATTCCTGAACATGGTATGCTTTTCTATTTGTTTGTGTCATCTATGATTTCTTTCATCAGTGTTTTGTAGTTCTCCTTGTAGAGATCTTTTACTTCTTTCATTAAGTATATTCCAAAGATATTCTAAAGTATTTATTTCTTTTTTTATTTTTGGAAGCTATCATAAATGAGATTAAGAACTTGATTTGATTCTCAGATTTGTTGTAATTAGTGTATAGAAATGCTACACTGATTTGTGCACATTGATTTTGTAACCAGAGACTTTACTGAATTCATTTATCAATTCTAGGAGTCTTTTGGGTTTTTGAGGAATAAGATCATATTGTGGCAAACAGGGATAGTTTAATTTTTTTTCCAATTTGAATGCCCTTTATTTCTTTCTCTTGCCTGCTGAGGATTTCCACTATTATATTGAATAGAAGTGGTGAAAGTGGGCATCATTGTCTTGCTCCAGTTCTTAGGAGGAGTGCTTTCAACTTTTCCCCATTCAGTATGTTGCTGGCTGTGGGTTTGTCATATATGGCTTTTGTTATTTTGAGGTATGTTCCTTCTATGTCTAGTTTGTTAAGAATTTTTATCATGAACTGGTGCTGGATTTTATCAAATGCTTTTTCTGCATCTAATGAGTTAATCATATGGCTTTTGGTTTTAATTTTATTTATGTGGTGAATCACATTTATTAATTTGCATATGTTGAACCATCCTTGCATCCCTGAGATAAAACCCACTTGATCATAGTGAATTATTTGTTTGGTGTACTGTTAGATATGGCTTGCTAGTATTTTGTTAAGGATTTTTGCATCTATGTTCTTGAGGGTTATTGGTCTATACGTTTCTTTTCTTGTTATGTCTTTTTCTGACTGTTGTATCAGGGTTATATTGGCTTCATAGAATGAGGTGGGGAGGATTCCCTCTTCAATGTTATGGAATAGTTTCATTAGGATAGATATCAATTTTTCTTCATAGGTATAGTAGAATTCGGCTATTAATCCATCTCGTCTGGATCTTTTTTTGTTGTTGTTGGGAGATTTTTTTGATTACTGATTTAATCTCACGATTCATTATTAGTCTGTTCAGTATTTCTGTATCTTCCTGATTCAAGTTTAGGAAGTCATGTGTTTCCAAAAATTTATCCATTTCCTCTAGAATTTCTGGTTTGTATGCATAGAGGTGTGCAGAATAGTCTCAGATTGTCTTTTGTATTGCTATAATATAAGTTGTAATATCTCCTTTTCTATTTCTGTTTGAGCTTATTTGAGTCCTCTGTCTTCATGGTCAATGTAGACAGTGGTACATTGATTTTGCTTGTCTTTGCAAAGAACCAACTCTTTTTCATTGGTCTTTTATATTTTTTGTTTGTTTCCATTTCATTAAGTTAAGCTCTGATCTTTGTTATTTCTTATCTTCTGCTAGATTTGAGTTTGGTTTGTTATTGTTTTTCTGGTTCCCTGAGGTATGACATTAATTTGTGCTCTTTCTGTCTTTCTGAAGTAGGCATTTAGTGCTATGGACTTCCTCTTGCTACTGCTGTTGCTGTATACCAGAGATTTTGATAGCTTTTGTCACCATTGTCATTCAATTAAACAAAAATTAATTTCCTTATTGATTTTATCATTGAACCAAAGATTATTCAGGAGCAGGATGATTAATTTCCATGTATTTGTGTCATTTTGAGAGATCCTTTTGGAATTGATTTCTAGAGTTGTTTCACTGGATCTGAGAATACACACGGCAGGATTTTGACTGTTTTGAATTTTCTGAGACTTGTTTTGTGGAATAACATATGGTCTATCTTGGAAAATGTTCCATGTGCTGATGAGAAGAATGTATATTCTGTAATTTTGGGGTATAATGCTCTGTAAATTTCTGTTAGGTCCATTTGTTCCAGAGTCTCATTTCAGTCCAGTTATTTCTTTGTTGATTTTCTGCCTCAACGATCTGTCTAGTTCTGTTAGTGATTTCTGAAGCCCCCCACTATTATTATGTTGCTGCTTATTTCATTTATTAGGTCTAGTAGTATTTGTTTTATGAATCTGGGAGCTCTGGTGTCAGGTGCATATATATTTAGAATTGCTGTATCTTCTAGTTGAATTGATCCCTTTATCATTATATAATGAACATCTTTGTCTTTTGTTAACTGTTGTTGATTTAAAGTCTGTTTCATGTGGTATGAGAACAGCTATTTCTGCTCCATTTTGGTGTTCATTTGCATGGAATATTTGTTTTTTATCCTTTTACCCTGAGTTCATGTAACTCTTTGCAAGTTAAGTGGGTTTCATGGAAATAGCAGATATTGCAGTTGTGTTTTCTTATCCATTCCATCAATCTACATCTTTTAATTGAGGCATTTAGACTTTTTATTTTATGTTAATGTTAATATGTGAGATACTGTTCCAGCCTTCATGTTGATTGTTAACCTACTTATTCTGTGTACTTCCTTATGTTACTGTTTTTGATTGTTTTTACACTGATGAGTATTGACTGCTCTTTTCAGAGTTTAGGGCACTATTGAGCACTTCTTGTAGGGCAGGTCTGTGGTGACAAATTATCTTAATGTTTGTTTGTCTAGGAAGCAAACTCTAAACTTTATATTAAATGAAAATATCCTTCAAAAAGGAGGATGAAAGAAAGGTATTTTCAGATAAAAGAAACCTGAGAAAATCTATCAGCTGACTTACATTCTAAGAAATGATTCCTTCTGGCTTGTCAAGTTTCTGTTAAGAAGTCTGCTGTTAGTTTGATAAGTTTTCCTTGGTAAGTTTCTTGATGCTTTTATTTGCAACTTGTAGGATTTTCTCCTTCATTTTTACTTTGGCCAGACTGATGACTTGGTGATGTCCCATTTGAAATTAATCTCTCAGGAATTCATTGACCTTCTTGTAGCTGGATGTCTAAATCTATAGCAATACCAGGGAAGTTTTCCTCCATTATTTCCCCAAATAGGTTTTTCATGCTTTTTATTTTTTCTTCCTCTTCCTTGGGGATACCTATGATTCTTAGGTTTGAGCATTTTAAATAACCCCATATTTCTTGGATATTTTCTTCATTTCTCTTGAGTCTGTTGTTTTAGTTTTATTTTTTTACTGACTGGATTACTTCAAAAGCCTTATCTTCAAGCTCGGAAATTCTTTCTTCTGCTTGGTCTAGTCTGTTGTTAAGACTTTCCACTATATTTTGAAATTCCCTAAATGACTTTTTCATTTCTAAAAGTTCTGCTTTTTAAATTATTTATTTCTTTAGTGAATTTTTCATTCTTGTCCTGAATTATTGGTTTCTTTGTGTTTGTTTCTAGCTTTCTCATTGATCCTACTGAGCTTATTCGTGATCCATATTTTGAATTCTGTCTCTGCCATTTCAAAAATTTCCTTTTGGTTGGAGTCCATTGGTGGAGAGCCAGTGTGATCCTTTGTGGGTGTTGAGAGAGCCTTTTTTTATAATGCGAGAATTCTTATTCTGGTTCCTTCTTATCTGGAAACTCTTTTCTCAGCTAGAAACAGACAGATTTGCAGCTCACTTGTTCTATTCTTTTGGGAACTCTGCAGCTCAGTATAGACAGCAAGTGGTACACTGCCTTTCAGTTCATGTAAGTAGGTACCCACTATAGTGCTGCTAGCAATTTGGGTGAGTTGGACCTCAGACCTCTGGGAGAGTGTGCAGGTTTCAGTGGTGGTAGACTAGGTTAAGTAGCCTCCAGGTCCGAGGCCTTTAGATGGTGTGCTTAAGTCCTAAGGGGAACAGAATGAGACTGGGCTGGTAAACTTGCTGTTAAGCCTCCCTGGGTTCAGGTGCTGGATTTGAAAGTGGTGGGGCAGTGTGATCTTCTGCCCCAGAAGGGCAGAGGCACTGTGAGCCTGGGACAAGAGGATCCTGCCCTTCTTCATGAGATCAGCAGTGGTAGGCAGTTTCTGGACACACGAGCAGCTCACATCTCCCTGTCTTGGCAACGGCAGTGGTCTCTGTCCTTCAGGGGCACAAAAGCACTCAGATTCCCAGCTCCCACCTGAACCAGCTGCAGTAGAGGTGATAGGTGCAGCATGACCCTCTTTGTTCAGGGCTACCAGACTGGCTGTGGGCTGTGGCTGAAATGCTCAGGCAGAGGAAGTGTGGTTGTGCCAGGGACTTGTCTCCCAAGGGAGAGTAGGCTCCTCTTAGAAGAGACAGGGAGCTTGGGGAGAGGACTGCTATTCCTGCCCTCCCTCAGCAGAGGCAGTAGCTTTAGTCTTTGGGAATAGCAAAGCATTTGCTTTGGCTTTTTGGAGGGAAGGGAGTCCTCCACAAGCTCCACAGAATCCTGGATGTGATTGGTGGAACATCTTTTCATATGCTTATTTGCCATTTGTATATCTTCTTTAGTGAGGTATTCGTTAAGGTCTTTGACCCATTTTTCTAAAAATTGGATTTTTTGTTTTCTTCTGTTGATTTTTAAAAGTTGTCTGTATATTTTGGATAACAGTTCTTTATCAGATGTGTCTTTTGCAAATATTTTCCATCATTATGTGGCTTTTCTTCTCATTTTGTTGATATTCTTTTCTACAGAACAAAAGTTTTAAATTTGAATGAGGTCCAGCATAGCATTTATTTATTTTATGGATTGTGCTTTTGGTGTTATATTTAGTCATTGCCTTATACAAGGTCATCTAGTTTTTCTCTATGTTATCTTCTATAAGATTTTTAGTTTTATATTTTACATTTAGGTCTATAACTCATTTCGAGTTAATTTTTGTGAAGGGTGTGAGGTCTGTGTCTAGACCTTACATGTGGATGTCCAGTTGTTACAGCATGTCTTCAAATAACTATTTTGCTTCATTCTCCACCAAATCAATTTGGGACATATTCTGGGAACCACACTATTCTTTCTGTTTGAGGACAATGATGTAAAATGTTGCCAATACAGGTGAGGTTTCTGCATGCTAATTTATTAAACACACTGAAGGTACATTTCTATGGCCAAATGGAGCCAAAATAAAGCAAGCATTGAGAATCTACTGCAGCTTTATTAATGACCTAGAAGTAAGGCCTTTTATGTCCCATTGTTTTATATCTATCGGGAAAAAATCTGATGATTGCTTTTTGCCATGCTTTATGGCAGTGAATAACTGAGATGGCAGGATCTTATCCAAGGACATTCAATAACACACAATACTTTTTCCCATAATAAACTATGATAGTTATAAAAACATGCCCATTAATCAATCCTAATATCAATGGAACAGGGTGTCATGAGATAATTTTCCCTGCCCCTGTTCTTTAGCAAGATATGCTCATAAAGAAAATGTAAAATTATACAACGTGAAAGAATTATACCATTTCACTTAATGGGAAGCAATGCTTAGGACTTCTCCTTAGAAAATCTTGAATTTATACATCGCTGTTTTAGAATTTAAAAAGCAGCAAATGGTTTCTCATTTATCCTCACACTTTGGTTGGGGTTAAGGATTAGGACAGAAGCCTATTTATATGTCCTGAAAAGACAATTCAGGAGAAACCATATAAGGATGCTCTACTTAAAAAAAGCAAGTAGACGATGTATCTCAGACTTGCTATCAATGAAATGAAATGACTGAAAGTCATTTTTGCCCTCCCCTCAATTAGGTGAGCAAAAAGTTTATTGAGCATATTGATTAAACTGTTTTCTATTTTCTTCTCTGGGTTTCTGAAAGTAACAAAGTGTCTACAGAATCTATATGCTAAAACTTCAAATGTTGAAGTTAATAGTTGAAGGAAGAGTTAGATTTTTCCAATAATGCAAAGCAATTCAATTTTGAATTCACACTGCCAGAATTTGCTTACTGCTTCCCTATATTTATGCAATTAGTATAAGCTTTAAAAATATTACTACATATAGATTCTAGTCATTTTAATTTGGATTTGTCAACCATTTGATTTTAAGGAAATTAAGGGAAGAGAAAACATTTTTTAATTTTTTTCATTACACTAAAAATCTTTCATATTTTACTGACAAAATGTGGAAATCAAAATAATAATTAAATCTTTCTTTTAGGTCAAGATCACAGACACACACACACATAAAAGACATATTTTCTATATAGAAATATATATATTTTTAGGAATAGCAAAAATGATCTAGTAAATCAAACCTTAAAATAAAAATCTGGTTTTTATTTTCTTCCTGAAAATATATCTGGACTTAGAAACTTCACTTAACTATAACTATTAATAATTTATTCTGGGCAAGTAAAGAAGAATGCAAGTATCAATTTAATGCCCATGAATATATTTCTAAGGAATAAAAACTATAAAAGAAAGTGTAAATGTAAAAGGAATGACAAAAAATATTCGAGAAAGAGCCCATTCTCTGAAGTGAGGTATGACAAGAATGGAAGAATAAGCACCACATGTACTCGCCATCAAATTGGCACTAACTGATTAATACTTAGATGCTCACATGTAATAATATTCATTGGGGGTTGGGGGGTGAGGGTGGGTAAACTCACAACTAATGGATGCAGTGAGCATTGCATGGGGGATGGGCATGCCTCTAATCCTGCCTTGGGTAAAGCAAAGTCATAACATGTAACCCAAATGTTTGTATCCCCATAACATCCTGAAATAAAAAAAGAAAGATTTGCAAAACAAAGGCTTATGTAGAAAGAATATGTAGTTTATTTTGTCTTCATGTTAGAGAGTTAACAATTAATATTCCTATTATATTCAATTTAATTCAATAAATATGCATTGAATAACTTTCTTATATTAGATACTTTCTTAGGCAGATACTGGAAATAGAAGAACAAATAAAGCAAAGCACCTCCTTCTAGTTGCTCACAGTCCACCTCGAAAACTAATTTGAGTAGTGTGGTAGTATACCTTTAACATCAAGCTACCAATTTTTAGTCTTTTGTACTTACTTTTATCTCACCCTTGCAATTAAATAAAACTTAGCCCTGCTGTGTATAGTAGATTTCAGAAATCCATATTCAGAAATAAAAATTACAGGTGAATTATTCATTTTTTAATCTCAGTGATGTTTGGGGTTTGGGATCTTTTTTGACACAGTATGTCAGAAAACAATGAAGCTTCACCCTCCATTCTGTCCCTTCTGAAGTTCATGATTGGGTAAGGCTATTAATTAAAAGAATTGGAAAAAAAAAAAAACAGTCAGTGGACCAAATAAACTGAAGAAACATAGTATATGCCATAGCTCACTCATTTGCCACAGACAGCTGCATTTGGCCATGATGGATTAATTAGCTCAAGTTACTTTTTTATTATTATTTCAAAGGCTTTGCTTGAAGGATATGAGAACTAATAAGGTCAACAAAAATAATCTTTTTTTATGATCTATAGTTTTACAGTAATTATAGTAAGTAATGAGGTCTCTATTCTTTTCTGAGATGGCATGTTTAAAATAGTGTCTTCAAAATAACCAAAAATGAAAAGAAATCTGAAAGATGAATAAATAAAAGTTTTATATTTATTCTATTGCCTTTATTAAAAATAGAATCAAGAAAGTTTATGATTAAAAAAAATCCTTAAAATCTCAACAGAGATTTTATATAAACATTAAACTTTCACTACTTTGCCAACATGAGAATTCTTCACTTAATAAACATTACATTTATTTCCCAGGGTTTTTACCTACAAATTTTTCAGGAATACCCAAATTATCATGTTAATGGGATGCAAAGGGAAACGTTTATTTTTCTCACCATCTCTTATGGAGGGAATTTCTAAGTAATTAATTGCAGAAACATGCATTTAATGTATTAAGTTTTAGGGCCAAATAGTCCCTCATGCAGGCAATATACATGGAGTCAAAACCGTGTGTAGAACAGCACACAGTAAGCGAGTATGGCTCTATTCAGAGTCAAGCGGTTGAGACATTATTTTCAAGACAAGTCTCATGTTTGACTTTAATAATAACAGTTACAAGTAGCTGTAGAATGTACATTCTGTTCTATCATTAATTCATGTGGTCAAAATGCTGCTGAGTTGGCAGATAAGCACAGCCCAAAGCCTAACTTTCATAACTGGTAATGATCAGTGGGGTACGCAAGTATCTTCAAGTCACATAATTGCGGTGATCTCAGTATGCTCAGTTCTGGTGGACCGTTGCCCATACCACTAAATCAGCATTCACAGCACTATGCACATATGGCCCAGTTGGAGTTCAGTGGGGGCCTAGGACTTTGTTAGCTCGGGGGCCAAGTCACTCTTATCCTCCATAAAAGGCATCCCTTTAAAGAACAGGGTAAAGGTCACTGCAGCTCATGCCAAGTGTAAAAATGAGAACTACAGACAGGAAACACTATTCAGATGTTGTAGGTCTGTAGGCCTGTTTTATGTCTGCTCTGAGCCCTCTGCAGCTACAGGAGACCAAAGGCATACTCGCCATCCCCATTTATACTAGGTCAGCAGCCAAATGGGCCCAGACATTAGAAGCAGGGGAAATCCAGGGCTAATCAGGAATTGCCTGTCTCAGAGGTATGACATGAAATACTGCAACAGGACATTGTGTGATTGGAATTGTGACTGTGATGTGTTGTGGTGGGTTGTAGATTGAGTGTTCAACATTATGAATGTGTGACACTGAAGCAGACTGCAGCATGACTGCATAACTACTTACCCCCACGTCGCTCATAAAACTGAGATGTGTCTCTCCTGAGAATACCAGGGAGCAAAAATTGTAAATAAAATAAATGTTCAGTGTGTCTGAATTAATGAGCATATATTAAGATCACATAGAACTTGAGGAAATAAGAAAACAGCACAATCGAGATTTCCCTGAGTAATAATGGAGAAATAGGGGAAGTTATTTTTATTATCTAATTGGTAAAAAGTCCCCAATTTTTCTGTCAAAGTTTATAAAAGAAAAATACACACAGGTTCTGGGGGATGGGGGGGTCTGTGGCAAATGTGGAAAATCACTCAGGAGGGAAATACGTTTCACACACGAAATGATGCTTATAGGCAAAAGTTGAAATGAAAACTATGTATATACGCATGATTTTTTCAGATAATTTTTCTTCATTAAACTAAAAATTATAACCCATTTGGTGAGTATGCCAGTATCACGTTTTCTGTGGTTTGAAAAACCAGTCTTGTCCTTGCGTATTCGTGCCGGTAATATTCATCACCGTCTCCATACAATACACCATTTCTAGTACCTGACCTAACTCCCTAGCTTTCTTCCTTCCTCCTTTCCTTCCTCTTTGCCCTCCTTCCTTCCTGTATTCTTTCTTTGTTCAATTTGGTTTATTTTTTCTCGTTTTCTCTTTAATACTTTATCTCTTATCTTTAAAACTGGCAAACAGATTTAAGACATTTTGTAAAAAATAAAAAGCCTATTTTTCCTGCCACTCAAAGATATGAGCTTTGAGAGGGGTAGGGGGAGGCTCTAGTGCTAAAATTGTAAATGATACATATTTAAAAAAAAAAAGGAACCTGTGGCCATTGCCATGAAGATTAACACACAAAAAGACAATTCAATTTTAGCCATTCATTCAATAGATGCCAAAGCAGAGAAGCAAGTGTGTGATACACATGCCATTTTAGCAAGCGATGTGCCTCAAAATGCTGCAGCCACACCCTGAAGATTTGAGGGACAAATATATATTCATTAAAAATTATCTTCCAGTTCACAAACTTACGAAATACATATTTTTGTGAGGAAGAGGTAGCTGTGCAGTCTTATAACAAGAGATATTTATGTCAGGGTAGAAATAAAGGATACTTAATCTAGAGTGAGATTATGTAATAAGTAATAATTTTTGCAAAATTTGTTTATGGTAGTATATTTTCCTCCTCAACCCCATATCTCTAAGTCTATCTCAACAGGTCCATTCTAGTGGGTCTGAAGATTTAATTTCTTAATTTAGATTTATACCATTGGCTAATCATATAAATTCTTGATTCTTAGTTTCTAATTAAGAGCAATGTATTGTGGCTTTTTTTGAGTGTGGTCTCTCATTTCTATCAGGCAAGAAATGCATTTCTATTTCATAAGACATATATTTCATATCAATCATCTAAAATATATATCTCTTTCTTATTATTTATCCTTGTATTTTATTTATGGAGGAGAAAGCAAGATACTGTGCATTGTACTATATACCTATAAAACATATATACATTTAAATATTTATAGATGTATGTATATCTTTGTGTGAACATATATAGATGCATATAATTTAGTGGTCTACTTTTAACCTTTTGCAGTGTGAGATTTTTGTATTAAAAAAACTTATAAATTATTCCCTCCTGCCTCTTTATTTTATAAATAAGGAATTAAGATAGAGATAAGTAAAACATTTTGGTGCAAGATCACCTGGCTTATTAATGGCAAAAAGAAATAGCAAAGTTAAAAGCTTTTGGTCTTTGTGTAGCAGGAGGCACCCACATTTTGGATCAATTAGTGCATAAGGAAGTGGCAGAGGAGCTACATCGACAGCAGAATAAGACTAGAACAAATGACACGGACTGGTCCTGTGCCCTCTGTGCTTCTCAGGAGAATCCGGGCAGTTTTCGCCATTTTATACCCAACCATGTTAAAAAATCATATAATCAGATATGTTTTAATTTATGCAACTATCATTCTACAGTAAAAAATAGAGTAATTCAAATGGTTAAAAAAATTCAAGTCGATTGTCTCCTTTATCAAGGCTCTTTTCACTATGCCATATTACTTAAATTTTCATTTAAATAAGAACATATTTAAAACAGTTCCATTCATTGACGTCCTGCATTTCTCTTAGTATGTATTTCAGTCTATGACAAAATCATAAAGTTCTATGCAAACTGGAGAAATCAGAGTGATCATTTTGGACAAATCAAGATAGATTTCACTTGTCTCATTTATAATGTGGGTTTGCCGTGTTTCTTTAGTTCCTTTAAAGACTATTGAAATATATTTTCAAGTATAATTGAAAAATGTTGAATTCGTGTAGATAATCATTTTATCTATTATTAGTTATATTTGGGCAATTATAGACCAAATGACTTGAGGAATATTGGTACCTTTGACACCATTCTGGAAGCAGTTGCAGTGACCTAAGGTATGATCACATTTGTGTTATGTGATAAACAAATGTACCTGTCTTCACCTAGTAAAGTCAATTAAGTGTCTTCTGAGAATCACAATGAGGAGCCCCCAGTTGACAGATACACTACCTTGCAGAATTGATTCTATAATGCTTCCAGCATCAACAATACAACAAACTATTTAGCATTTTCATCAGTGACCTCCACTCTGAGACGTCCTCTCTAGTTTCTGTCAACAGGAAATGTAATAAGGTTGCTTCTAAGACATCACTTAGATCACTGATGAAAATGCTAAATGCAATTAAAGTGAAAATAAATATATATTTAAATGCAGAAGAATATACACTAGGAAACTTGGGGAGCAGTGCATATCAAGAGCTAGATAGAAAACAGGCTGTACTAGAACTTAATAAGATGAGAATATGCAGAGGAATGACACGCTGTCATAACTCATGGTATAGGAAATATCAGGATATTTTAACCAGAAGAAAATAAATACCAAAATGCATTAGAGCTGCAAAATTTGAAAGAGACATCCATTTTTCTAATTGCCTCTCTAGCTTCTTTTTATGTCTATTTTAAGCTTTAACTTTACTAAATTTATGAAAAAATAAATATTAATCTGAAGCCATTGTTTGCCTCCAAACAGCTGATTTTCATGAAAAACAAACCAGTAATAGCAGGAAAAAATTTCTAATTATGGGTAATACATTGAGTTTCTTTTATGTTTAGTTTATGGGTGTGATCTCTCATTTCTATTAGATATATTCTGATTATCTTTAAGTAGTAGATATATATTTATTTTCATGGCTAGGTTAGAAAAGTGATAGTAATTATATCAGCATTTTGTTCAGTAACTATGCAAAAAAAAAAAAAGAATAGCAGAGCAATATATCATTCACAATCCCACTACTGGGTATTTGTCCAAAAGAAAGGAAATCTGTGTAAAAAATAGATACTTGCACCCCCATGTTTATCACAGCATTATTCAGAATAAAAAAGATATGAAATCAACCTAAGTGTCCATCAGTGTATGTATGGATAATGAAAATGTGATATATTTATATAATGGAATACTATTCAGTCATTAAATGAATGAAGTCATATCATTTGCAGCAACGTAGATAGAACTGGAGGTCACCGTGTTAGGTAAAATCAAGCCAGGCACAGAAAGATAAATAGCTGGTGTTCTCACCTATATGTGGGAGTTACAAAGTGAATCTCAAGAAGATAGAGAGAATGATAGATACCAAAGACTGGGAAAGGTTTATATTTTCTTGGGAGATGAAAAGAGGTTGGTTAACGGGCACAAACATACAGTTAGATAGAACAAATAAGTTCTAATGTTCCATAGAAGAGTAGGGTGACTATAGTTAACAATGAGATATTGTATATTCCAAAAGAGGAGCAGACTTGAAATGTTCCCAAAACATAAAATTGATGAATACTCGAGGTGGTACACACCCTAAATACCCTGACTTGATCATTACATATTTTATACATGTAACAATATATCACCTGTACCCCATAAATATACACAAATATTATTTATCAGTAAATAAAAGAGATAGTTATCATTTAAACAGTTTTGAGTTATCAGAGTCATTCCATTCTTACCATCACTTTGACTTCTGCTTCATAATAAATTGCATAGTGATATGTAGCTTCTTTGTCCTTTAGTTTTCCAATAGCATGTTTTCTTTGCTCTTTTAACAATCCTCATTTTGCGTAGATAGTAGGTAGTTTTTCTTATTTTTAGAACTTTCTACTGTTGACTAGAAAAATTTCCCATGCTCTGTGTTCCTAGTGCCTTGGACTCCTCCCAGCAACTTTCTATGATGACTACTATACTGATGCATTTAACAATATTTATTGACTGTTCTGTACCAGACTCCTCATATGTGAAACTGTAGGATATAGGAAAACTTATCAGACTTGATGTCAGAATAACCAGATTTAATTTTTTTTTCTTTCCTCTGAGTGTCTTGCTAGTGAAAGAATAACCAGATTTAAATCTTGTCTCTGTCTCTACTGCAGCCCTGGATATTTTCAATTACATCATCTGAGTTTTATTATTCCTATGTATAAAATGGAAGTATTATCATTTTCCCTGAACATTTGAGAAGATTAAATGAGATGAAATCTATGAAACTACTTTACACAGTGCTTGGCATATGCTTCATGTTCAATGAAGCTTAGATTTTACTTAATCTGGGGTTGGGTTCTAGAGTTATTGAGATATATGAGACATGCTGCCTGTTTTTAAGAAATTAGCAGTCTAGTAAAGAAACTCTAATTTCAATTCAATAAATAATATTTTATCATGGTTCTGTATATACTGTAAGAGGCAGCAATGCATGAGGGAAAACCTTTAAAATAATATTCAGATTACTTCTTTTTTATACCATTGGTCCACATGTGATTGAATCAGGATCCTCCTCTCCATTACAAAAAAACAAAGTTCTAGGAAGTTCTTCCTCCCTTTCAAAAAATTCAACAGACTATAGGAGTTCATTTTAGAATGCTCAATGTTGTAAGAATTAAATAACTTCTATATGACCCACCTTAGCTACCCAAACTGAGACTTCATAGACTATATAAAAAGAAAATACAATAAAATTATTATACTACCTGGCTCCCCAGTAAATAGTATTTAAAATAGTTAAAACAATATAAATACTCCTGAATTTGAGATATAATAATTAAATTAAAATAGTTGGAAGACTTATTTATAATAAAGCCAAAATATAAATATCTTCATTTTTCAAAGGAAAAAAAAATAAAATTATGGAAAACAAGTACCAATATGGAATAAACAAGGGAGAAAAGATGAAAAAAAATATATAGGTGCCTGAAAACCACATCTTACAATAAGGAAAATAAAGACATTGACTTTTTTTAATGTAACAAGAAATTAAAATTTAAGTATATTATTTAGAGTTACAAAGAGGGTACCAAAAATTGATCTCTAAGTGTATTGGGAAAGCTTGAGCGAGAGATGAGTTAGCAATTCTTCATCTATCAGAAGACTCCAATAGGTCATGTCTGAAATTGACAGATCTATGATGGCAGTAAAACAATGCTTCCAAGATTTGTTTGTAAAGACTGCATGAATAAACTGTTTCCTTTTTGGGACAAAGACTGGGAATAATTTTTGTTAATTATTGGCATATAATATATATAATATATATAAAATTAATTACATATTAACAATTATTTAAAATTATAATAAATTTTCCTAAACCTATTTATGTCATCATCAAGTAAAAAAAAAATCTTATAAAATTTTGGAATAAAATGTAATTTTTAGCATTTTGGATAATGAAATTTTATATTTTTGAATTATTATACTAATTAAAATTATATTTTGAATAAATAAACATTAAGGGATATCTAATTATATGGTATTTCAGTTATTTCAATTAGAAAAAAATCTTTCACTTCTTATTTTCAAAAATCTTTCAAAGATTAGTCAGCCAACTTTTTTCTTAACTAGCCTGTTGTACTAAATATCATCTAAATTTGTTCTGAGTATATGTGACTGTGAATATCATTAACAGTGTCTTCCATTTATTGCTCATTTACTTCCTGGGCGCTTGATAGACGAGCTTACTCACTCTTCTGACTTTACGTATAGCTAAATGACTTGCTTTGGTCACTAATATGGAGGCAGCAATTCTGTGTTACCTTCTATAAATGTTTGAGAATGAGTTAATGAGTTGCCATGTACCTTCCACTGATATCATAATTGTGAAATAAACCTTGAGATGAAGTATCCTTCAGTTTAGATCCCTGAGTGATGACATGGGACACACACCCCCAGGCAACCCACAGGACATGTAGTGTGAAGAGAAATAAATGATTGTTTTTAGCCACTGAGATAAGGAGATTGTTTCTTACTGCAGTACGGCACAATCTAATATGACTAATAAAATAATCTCAATGTTTTCAGTGTCTTAGGATCATCATTATTATATTATTCTCATATAAAAACCATTGATGTCATAGCTGTATACAATTATATGTAAACATCACAATCCAATCTGGAAACCACTTTAATAACAATTTACAATTCAGTCTGTGTCATGTCTTTTGCCTCTTATTCATAAAAGTAATTCACAGGAAAAATTAAAAGAAAATATTTCTCTGGAACTTTAGTTGGTTGATTTTGACCAATACGTATTTTTTTCTATAATTTTATTTAAGTAAATTAAGATCATTAGTTGAGGTAAAACTGATTCTTTTGGAAATAATTTTTTTTCAAATATTTATTTGAAATATCTGCTATTGGTAAAATGTATAATGAATTCAGAAATCAGACTTTTAAGAATTGCTTCTGGAGAAATCATTTTATCCAACCCCTTCTCTTATAGATAAACATAAAACAATGTGATTCTTCTAGAATCACCTAGAAAATGTGTGGCAAAATTGAGGTTAGAAACCAGATCCTTTGATTTTTGGTTCAATTTTTTTCCATTACTGTTTCTAACATATGTTAGACATTTTTGCAGTCAAAGATTGTACAGTTCAGTGTAATGTAAATTCACAAATTATTTTTCTAATTTGGGCATTTGATTAAGTCACTTCTAGCATATCAATTGCTTTCTTTTACTGCTTTTATAAGAAGGCAGGGGACACAGTTTGCTTTAAAATGAGCTCAGCCACAGCAAAAACAAAATGAAAAAAACCACCAGAAGTGTTTCCAGTTTTACATACTATCTAGTGAAGGCAAACTAGACTTCCTTGTACAAAGGGAAACGTCTCGCAAAGGAAAAGGCTTCCTGGAAATCAAATAACTATTGCACAATAAGTTTGATGAGCTAAGTGTACATTAATCAGAAACATCTGAATTAAATTTCCCTTGAAATATACATAAAATGAAGAGGAACCATGGTTTTCAGATTATGTTTCAGATTCTGCTCAATGCAAACATTTTTCCAGCCTAAAATACCTCCAGTTTTTTCATTCATACTTGGGAGTTCATAAAAATGCTTAGTACACCACAAAATAAAACTGGATCCATCAGAAATCCAGTATAAATACAAGAGAGATAATAACAAAACCTGATCTAATTCTTTATATTCATGTAAAGTATTAGAGACGAGATTTTTAAAAGAGGGTTAAAATGTGAAGTAGGCCAACTCTGAACTATTTGAGAGATAGGAAACACAACTATCTTGAGGGTAACTGTTAGCACTTATTTTCATAATATGATTTGCTAACTTTCATTATGTGGCACTCAGCGTTGGATGTTATGTACCATTCTCAGCTTTAAAATATGTTTAATTATTATGACATTTTTGTGATATAGCTCTGATATCTAGGATAAGTTCTCTTCTGTCACTTACAATAAACCCTAATTCCAGTTTTATATAAAAACTCATTTGAAAATAATGTCATTTTTTGAATTAGCAGTAGTTTTCCAGCAGTGGGAATCTGGTATTTTTCTACAAAATAGCATGAGATTTTAAAGAAATAATAAAACAAAATTTTGGTCTCAGTAAAAATACATTTCAATTGAAAAGAGTATCTATCATTCATGATGACTTTCAGTTTATGAGAAATGTTTCTTCGCATATTTCTCTTATTCTGTCATTACTTTAATACACCACCAGACACATTCTATGTGCAATTTTACAGTAATCTGAAATTAAGCCTTTGTTAAAAAAGACTATCAGTATAAAAGAATTTAACATAATCTGATAAGCATATGCCCTAGTTCATTTCTAATAAGTATAGTGGCAGTTAGTTTAGACATGTAAATCTGCCTGCCTAAAGCTTTATTAAATTTCACAGGAGCAAAAGTTTGTCTTTATATAACTAAACATAATAGTTACTGGGCTTTGTGGTCCCATTTTTTTTGTTGTTATGGTGATTTTTTCAATTTTTATTTATTTATTTATTTATCCCATGTTTATATTTTCCAGTAATATGGTCTAAAGCTTATATACATATATATGTGTATATATATGTATATATACATTATATATATGCCAGAAGATTGTTAAACCAATCTTGACACTTAAACTATTCAAATGAAAAAGAAATTAGAGCAGAGAATAAATGCCCAATTATTGCTATAAAAGGAAAAAGATCCGTAGCTTTCATGAATAAATGAAGGAAGGCTTCTTAGCAGAGCATTGAGAACTGAACTAGAGGTGAATTTGAGTGGCTTTCCTGGAAAACTTCCATAAGCAAAATCAGACCAGGTCAGAGACTCACTCTAGCTGGTTATTAAAGGCACTAAGAATACAGAGTCCCTTGTTATAAGAAATTAAAATATATTTGATCCTGTGCCTTTTTTCATTTGCTTGAATTAAATCTGCCAGTTTTCATAATTTTCCTACATAAAAATATTGCTTTGCTCTCAGAATATATGCATCGCAACTCTAAGTGACATTTGTTAAAGAAGATATTTTTAGAAAGGGAAATAAATGAACTCATTAGCTTAATATGGAGATTCGATCTTTTCTTACTTTCCTTAAAACTCAAAATATGTTCTTGAGAATGACTCAGTCGAGTTTGTCAAATAATGTTTGTCAATCTCACTCCGTTTCTTTTTTCTATGCTACTTAGTTTCAGATAAATAGGTTCCTATGTGGAGCTAAAAAGGAATGTCCTCGCATTGGCCTTGGTAGGAAGGAAATTCTTTATCCCAGAAGACTCAGCGATTTTCAATTCTTCTGAAACACAATGCCTGAAATTCCATCTACGTTTTATTCACTAAGATTAAATGTTTTAACCTTGTTAAAATAGAAATCAACAGAGCCCTAGGTGTGGTTAAGATAACGTTATTTTTCTGTCCTAATGCATCTGGAAGCAGAGTCAGAAGAAAACTGAATATAGCTTTTCCTGCTAAATAAGATACTCTAAACTTGTCACTATTTAGCACCTTTGAAACAAGGTGAGAAAATAAAAAAGAAATAGTCCCATAAAGAGAATGTAAAAAAAAATGGAAAGAAGTTCTAATATTTTTAACATAGGCGTTTTCCTGCTGTAGGAATGGTTTTACTTGCAGTTATAGCAGGGTGCCAGGTTAAAATGGAATCGCAGGGCACATGGAAAGAACCCTGATATAGTCTCTGTGCATATTCTTCCCTGTATTTTATATGTAATCACTAGGGCTGGGTTTCTACAATTTAAATTGTGCTTATTGGCAGAACACAAATTCCCCTGGATAGGTTATTTTAAGACTTTATCAATCATACACTTTTTAATTGGTTCTTATCTAGTTCTAAACACTTTCTCATTGTCTTGACATCTTTGCAACTCTCTTTCTCATTTCTTCCTTCCACTATCAAAATCACCATACTTTCTTACCACCTACAGTCAGTTCTGCCACAATACTCATTTTGAAAATGGGAATATTTTCCAACAAGATTGATACATTAAGAAATGGTTTGAGCAAAATGCAGATATTGTGTTTGTGCATAATTTTTGTTCATGTGAATCACTAGGTTAATGTAGAAAACTGCAGGTAGCTGAACCTAGCCACTAAATAATGCACACATAACACACATGCATATACCTCAAGATGTACAAGTACTTCAGTTCAAGTTCATCGTGTGTGTTATGAGCACACTCATCTTCATATGGTACTACAACTTTCCATCCAATTGCAGATAACCTTCCTTCCACCACGTCACCATAACTTGTAACCCTTCTGAAGCTCATGTCCACAAACAAACCTCAGGTTTTTTCAATGTTAAGTTTCATATTTATTGTAGTATATGTTATACATCATGCATTACTGAACTATTTGCATATTATATATTTATTTATGTATTCATGCCTTACATTTTATATATTTCTGAACTATTTAATAGATTTAAAAGTTTGCTATAGTGTTTATAAAGTTTCTATGTTTTTTATTTCTTTGTTTGCTTTGTTTCATTTATGTGTCATTCACTATTTGTGAGTGTTATGTCCCTAACTCCATTTCTCTATAAGTGCTGTGGAATTTATTGTGATGTTTTGTATTGTGTAGTAATTTTTAGGGATGCATGGATCAGATTGTGGAAGAATGGATTTCACTTTGTCTTAGGTTCTTTTGATCAGGCACAGGTGCTTGCCATTTTATTGAAATTGATATCCTAAGGTTAGCAGTGGCCATGCTGATTAATTCTAATTGTCTATGTTCTTAGTCTTTATATTTTTCAACATTATTTGACACTGCTGAGAGCTTCCTTCAGTTTTTTTTAATCAATATATTACTGGAAATTTTTTCTGTGTACAGCCTATTTTTAAATTTACAGGGGATAGGAAGACAAATAAGCATATCCTTTGCCTGATAGAGAAGGATAGGGCAAAGGCTTGAGAAGTTCTGCTGTTGGCATCATCTATGATATAAAGGGATATGAATGCTATGGACATCACATCTGCATGTGGGTATGAGGAAGATGCCACAGAAGATGCAGTATTTTGAGATAATAACAACATTAGCTTGCATAGATTTCATGTATTTGCTTACTTTTTTTCAAATGAGACAAGTTCCTTGAGAACAGAGCTCTCTCATTATTATCCATTTAATATCTTTTAGAGTACATATATTAAATTTCAAGGACACTACATAGCACTTAACTTTTTGTAACTTTTTATTTCCTTGCCCAGTGCAGTGGCTGCCACAATAATCAGTGTTTACTTAAAACTAAAGGAGTCTTTGGATTTCAGTATGTGTCTATATACATACGTACCTGTGTGTATCTATCTGTCTATCTATCTATATGTAGTACCGAAGGACATAGAAGGGAGAAAGTATTTCAGTACAAGAAATGAAATTGACAAAGATTTAGAGTTGGTAATTCTTTTTTAGTAATTCTTTTCATGTAATATCCAGAACAGTCAAAGATAGGAGGCAGTCCCGTTTTAAAATTTTCTCAGTATCAAGTTGGAGTCTGCACTGACCAAAGCTCTCTTTTCTCTTGCCTCTGACATTATCTTTTTTAACTCTTCACCACCTTGTGTGGCCTTTCCTTCTACTCTTTCAAGGGATTGTTTTAGTTCTTTTTTCACATTCCTAAAAATACAAAATGCCTTTTCCAGCATACCTATTTGCCCAATTCTCACTTAAATTCCAAAGTTTAGCTCAAATGCTGCATTTTTAGTGAAATTTTTCTGACCATCCCAGCTGGAACTGATCTTTCTCTAAATACTAGATTCCTGCAGCTTGATAAAATATTAAATCTACTTATTTGCCATTAAAACAGACTCTGACACATATTTATTGCCTGACTACTGAAGCAAATATTTGTTCTAAGCAAAAGATGAAACGTTATATAGTGGTTACAAATATACTTAATAAACAGACTCAAAAACATTTTTATATCTGTATTTATCTCCATATACATTTAATATGTTTAACTATCATGTGAATTTTTACCTTTCTTAGAGAAAAAACAATGAGCCATAATCTGAATTTATTGTTCTCAAAAAAAGTTTATTTGAATATCCATTAAAAGTGATAGTCAATATATATTCTGGAGGCTTTGTTTTTGTCGCAAAAAAAATTTCAGAAATACGTATCGAAAATTCATAAAGTTGAAATACTTGGTTGACTAACTTTAAATCCTAACATGACTAAGTTTACCTGAGTTTACACACTCGTTAGGCTAAGGTGCCAAGTGATAATACTCATAGCAAGGAATAAATTTATTATGTAAAATTTTTAAAATTACATATTTGAATTTGTAATTCAGAATGCAGAACACTCAGAATCACTTTACATGATAAGAAATCTGGAAAAAATTCTACAGTAAGAAAAAATAAAATAAAATATTTTAAGGTCAATGATCAGATTTGTGTTTTAAAAATACCATTCTGATTACAACATAGAAATAGAAATCATTGTCAAGGAATTAAATATGAAGTTATTTCTATAGTTCACTCAATGACAGTAGTAATTGGAATGGAGAAGAGTAATTTTTTTTCAAACTTTTCCAACGTAGGATTAAAAGGCATTGAACAATTGATGGTTTGTGGGCAAAGAAGGACATAAAGTAGTGAAGAATAAAACAGCCTCATTACTTGGACAACTGAGTGCTAAGTGGCTCTGTTTACTGACTTAGATAATAAAAGCAATAGCAGATCTAGAAGGGAAAGGGACACAGGCAGATGATGAAGATTTGAGTTTCAAGTGCCTGCGGCATTTAACTGAATAAATTCTAAAGGTTATTAGAAATAAAAACAAGAACTCAAATTCGAGCTCCTGGAGATAAAGAAGTGGAAATCACCTGGTCATTTGGATAGTTGAACAAATGTATCCGAGTGTGATCAGATCATTAGTTTTCAGACATAACCAGAAGCAGGGAAGAACTGACTCTTTGCTTCTAAGAGGCAGACCATGAACAACTATATAATAATGAAATTGCATACTTACAGAGTGAAAAGTTATACAATTTTGATTATCCTTAATGTATATGAAGGAAGAAAAAGAAAAACTTCAGTCAAGCCACAGCACTCCAGCACCCAAGAGATGTCACATAAAGGACAGCACTTAAGAAGGTAGCAAACATGGGATATATTGAAAATTGTTATTTGAATAAAATGAAATTAGATCAAAAACAGATTAAAAGAAAAAATAGCACAACAAAACATAAAGACTGATGATTAAATGGAGGAATATAGACATTCATTTTGATCTGTACTGGTACAGATGAGAAAGGTATGTACTTGTGTGTGTGTGAGTGTAGACACACACACATACATACATATATACACATTCATATATATGCATCTGTGCATCTATCTATGTATAGTATGCATATATATCTTCATTTAGTTATACCAACAGTGGGCAGAAAAATCTCTACCTTTCCATTGGTTCCCTGTTTACATCATTGTTCAGCAAAAACTTACATCTCCCAAGTCAATTACTCTGATTTACTTCTCACTGAATATATTTCTGCTAACATTAAATAAGTATGATAGTTACAATAAAGTAGCTTATGTATAATTATTTAGCCCCAAAATAATATTTGAAGATTATAAACATGATTACCTATGATAAACATTTGACTCTCTACGGTTCAGTTTAATAAATACTTGGCTGGTTTTTAAACTTCATACTTTTGCAGTTTTCCGGTGGTTGTATGAGTTCTTACATATTAGAAATGAATATCAATATGTTCTGTATGTATGAAAAAAATTATTGCCCCAAATATGAAGTATTTCTAACTTAAAATGTGTAAAATCAAGTATATTTTAGTTCTTTTGCAAATGTTTCAAAATGTTCACAATGTTAGATGATTTAGATGTTGAGGATTTCATTGTTTTACTTTCCAATTTTATTTTCCAATTTTGTTAAGTGAAGCAATTTCCCACTTATCACATTAACTTACTTGTACTTCTTAATATCTATGTAGAAATAATTATAATGAACCTAGAAAGCCTCAATTATGTAATGACTGACGTTCTTGTATTTATGAAGCAAACCAATGTGTCATGTGTGATTGTTATTTTTGCATTGACCTACATAGATTATATAGTTACAATTCTGATAGTTTAAAGTTTAACACAACATCTAATGTAAAAAAATGAAAGCACTTATCAAAAGATTGATTGGTTTCACTGATCAACACCTAAGTGCACATCTAAGAATAACATTTATTGGGTGTCAGGCAGATGGGAGGGGGGAGGAGGGGATGAGTATATGCAAACGTAATGAGTGCAATGCCCACCATCCGGGGAACTGGGGGACGAACAGGCTTGAAGCTCTGACTTGGTGGTGGTGGTAAGGGTAACATACGTAACCTAAACATCTGTACCTCCATAATATGCTGAAATAAAAAAAAAAAAAGATTGATGGTTACAGTTTATGAGTCACTGACAGAACTACAAAACCTCAACAGTCATACTATTTCTGCCACTGTCTTATTAACTGTAATCATGGATGAAATCAAGAGATTTAATAGAAAATATAATGTGGAGAAACACATTCAGTTATTCCATACAATTCATAGAAAACTATCAGACATATTTTATTATCTTTATGCTTACCACTGCCTATTGAATTTCAAAGTGTGTTTATTCTGATAATAAAATTCAACCTTAACACCAATACAAGAAAATTTACTGAGCATTGTATAATTTAAAAAAGACATTGTAATATGCAACTGTATATTACCTTTAATTATTAATATTTATTTTCACTTTTTAATAAGTTGACCTTGAAACAAAAACAAATAGGAGAGAGAGAGCAAGAAAAAGAAAACCTGCTTCCTTATTTATAAGTATGCTCAATCGAATACTTACATAACCCTTTAGTAATAATAAAACCTGTTTCTCATTATTAAAAATTTCATGCATTGCTCCCATAGATTTGGACAGTATGCTTAGTTTGGTAATAAAAAGCATTCTCCCTTTTTCCTACTAGTGATCTTCAAATGATTAACTAATAATAGTCTCATAATGATTTCCAGATGTTGCTCTCATTGCAAGGAGTGTCCACCTATCTTCCACACAGGATGGTGTGGGAATTGAGATTCTCTTGTAGCTGTAAAATAGAGATCACAATGGAAAATATTTCCCATCCAGAATTTGAAATTCTAAATGAGGAGAAAGATTGTTCCTAATACAAACCTGTTGACTGATTCAAGAGATTTTTGAATTAGCTGCTTTAAGCCTAAACTCTTAATATGCTAAAAAAAGAATTGGGTTGTTTAACAAATACATCAGAGGAATTACAAAGAAATATTTGAAAACTATTTTGATGTATTCTCTAAAGGCCAGCCTTTGTAATTCAAAGGCAGTAACACTTAGCAGAAAGAACTACTAGAGAAGGGTAGAAGACAGAAGTTCAAACTTCTGGAATTGAATCTAATCTCTACAATCCCTTCCAGCTATAAATTATGTCCACTGTCTTTCTTTTGGTTTGTTCATTTACTCATTTATTTGAATTCATATGAGATTATCCCAAAGGGACTTTCAAAATTATATGATTTAATTTAATCAGGTTTAATTAGTAATGATATTCAAATCTAATAGTTAAAGCCATTCAGAATTCTTAACCATGTTATTTGAGGAATTGTCAAATCAAATGCCCTCTTCTTTCAGTATCTTGCAACCCCAGCTTTCACGCACTGCTGATGCAGTGTAGTCATTTTATCAAAGACCTGCTGAAGAAAGAGACACAAGTAGATAAGCAGGTATTTTTAATTTCCTCTCCTTAGATAGTATAGCAGAAAAAATAATAATAAAAAAAAAACGGCTGCTTGAAATCAAAGTCACTTGGTCTCTTTTAGAAATGTCTAAGCTGACTGAAGATTTTGTTCTGGACAACTTGACAGGGAGGAGCAACAACAATGTACTGTGAGTTCCAGGAAAGGGATGAGAAGGACCAGACTTAAAGGTCTGGTCAGTCAGGGAATCCTAGAAGGGATTCTGCCACTATAGAGTCCCAGAGAAGTTCAAAGAACTGAAAGGAGACAGTAAGATCTACAGAAGCTAGATCCTAAATCCAGTGTATCTCAACCTCACCCGAGATTCTCACGACCCAAGAGTCCAGAAGATCAGATCCAGAGACCCTCGTCATCTCAGCAGTGTATCCTAATGTTACAGCAAGTGTTACAGCAAGTGGTCCCAAGGACAAACCCAGCAGCACACAGAGAGTCGGAGAATCAAAGTTTATTTTCTGGCAGGCTCAGAGGGTTCTTGCCACCAAATTCTGAGGCCCGTCTACTGGATTTTTCCCACTTTTATTAAGTTGGGGTGGTCCGAGGGGTGAGATATCAGGTGGCCAATGTCTGCCAGGTAATAGGTTAGTCGATGTGTCAGGTAATAGGTTCATATTGTGTTGATGCACCAGATACTAGGGTAGTTGATGCACCAGGTAATAGGTTTAGTGTTACGATGATGCGTCAGGTTAATAGATTAGTTGATGGGCCAGGTAATAGGTTAGTATTATGCTGATGCAGGTCTTCCATGAGGGATGGGGGTCTCGGGTGGCTGATATGCCAAGTAATAGATGGGGGTTCTCCTTATCACTAAGGCTAGAGTCATCCTTCCATTGCTTGTCATTGGGCAAAATCTTGGGACATCTCCACAACACTACAGGGTTACTCTGATTATGTTGAAGATTAACTAACTTTACTCCCAACACAACAAAATTCTTATTCAGAATGAGATTTATGCTGATTTGAGGAAATCAATAAATTTAATAATTCTTCCATATCTGCAATGATTTATCTATTACACAAGTATTTCTACATAGATATGTGCGGTTGATTTTCTGTGCATATTATTTATATGTCTCTAATGTGGCCACCAAGTTTAATGACAATAGATATACTAATGAATATTAAAGATGTGCTAAGAATTGTGTTTGACTGGAAACAGAAAGCATGGAATCATCCTTGTGAAGCTTACAGTTAAATAAATTGGTTCAATCTTAAACACTAACTTTTATCTATTGATGGTTCCTGAGCTCTGTGTTGAAGTGTATTCTGGGTGTGAGCCTAGTAATTTTACCAGTACTTAAATTTATAATAAATTATTGAGTCATGATTTCTGTATGGATGGGAAAGGGGACACTAGTAGAATATGTTTAACAATAAATTCTTTCCAATAGAGCAGGTTCATGTTTTAAGGAAGAGGCTGGACTATATTTTATTCTCAGTGTTCCATCAAAATTCAAGATATGGTATGAAGCTTAGTAAATGAGTTAGAATATCGAATCCAGCATTTAATAACATGTAATTTTGAGCTCGATTTGTGCATACTCCAATTTCTTTTTGTGTAATCAGAACATAATAGTGCTAACTGGATAGGATGAGGATTAAAGATGGGAATAAATCACTTGTACAATGCTTAGAATGTAGAAAATGCTCAATACATTATTATGAGTCTAGGAATCATTTGAAGATATATTAATTTGACTTCCTTTCTACTCTTTTTCTAAATCATATTCAAATGGTATTAGAAAATATTACAAATGTCTTTTTAATATGGTAAGATTCTTTATTTAAAAAGCCCACACTGCAACATATTCAGGCATTCAGAACAATAGTTATCATAAACACAGAATAATAAGCTAATAAGTTAATCATATAATTAATTTCTTTTTAAATCTGTATTAATGTTATAAATATTTCTTTCTCCTATATATAGATATAGCTCAATAGTAGTGCATATAGTATAAATTTTTTATTTCTAAAACACATAGAAAACTTCAGGTCTTACAGTTCACCTTCACTTTTCCTTTTTTACAGAAGTTCACTCTTCAGCTACAATAATTTGCTTTTTTTGTTGAGTTTGTCAAGTTCTTTTAGAGACTGTTTTAACTAGCTTTTGAGTGTGCCGATGTGTGTGTGTTTCTCTCTCTGTAAAATTAATTGAATTGCTTACAGCTTAATCCCTGCTTTATAACTTCAATTCTTGACATCTCATTTCTGAATTAGTTACTGTCATTTTGCCTGACCTTTTCAATCTTCGCAATGTCCTTCCTATAAATACAGCAACAAGAATTAAACATAGTAGTCAGAATATGGTCCGACTGCAAAGTTAAGTACTGACAGAAAGAGTATAGTCATTTTTGCACTTTGAAATAAGTATACCAAGGACATTTTTACTTTATCCTTGACTTGTTTATTGCCATTTACTTTTAGATGCCTGAAACTAACAAAGCTCTGTTTAAATTAAAAACATTAAAAATTAATTAAAATATTATGAACAGAGATGAGGAATCCTAATATTCTAGTTATAAAAATTAGCTTTAGTTTAGCATCAATTTAATATTAAAACTTCCTGTTCCATTGAGTTCACAACATGATGCTACATCACTGTCTCCTCTCCTCATATTCCAGCTTCTTGTTCATCTCTCTTCAATCAGTGAAGGCTTTCACTCCTTGATAGGACTCCCTGTCCACACCTACTACTGATCATTTCAACAACCAACAAAAAAAATCATCCATCGTCTTCACCTCTTGACTTAATCTCCTTATTCCAATGATGGCCCACTTCACTACATCTAATTCACTCACCTCTACAACCATATTTTATTATTACTAGTAATGCTACCATGTCTAAAATAATTAATTAAAACTTTCCACTCTCTTGTGGAAACACTCTAAGGTTTGTTTGCTCTAGGCCTTCAGTAAAATGATTCTTTAAACTTATGAAGACTGTATCCATTGACCTTTCACATTCTTTCAATCGATTTGTCACTTTCTCTCAATACTTCCCTCCTTATCCAAGTCAGATTCTATAATTCATCAATGTAATTATTTCCATACAATATTTTAAATTTGCCTGACCCCTTTCCTTCTCTTTATCCAGCCTGGGAAACATCAACCTTTTGGGATAAAGTTGACTTCTGAAGAAAATCATATATCCAGATGAATTGGTACCACCATGAATTCATGATCATATAGTCAAAACAATAATCTTTCCATCATGTCATTTCTCTACTAAAATTACCTTCCCACATTCTACAATGATGAATTTGTATGTTTCCATTTTCTTTTAACCTCCCCCATTTATTCTCATTTATGATTTTACCTTTTAATTCATTGAGAAAATAGAACACATATTCAACCAATCAATTCATAAATTTACCTGCATCTACACAGATCCTGTCTGTCTCCCTACCTTTGAAACAGAAGAAATGTCCCTTCTTCTTGAAAATCATAATCCCTCTACATGCCTTCTTTCCATCTTAGAACCATGTCAAAAAACAATTGTCTGTGAGTTTCTTATGTTTCTGCATGTAGCAAATAGAGACACTGACGTTTATCCTGGACTATCTTTTCAAGATTATCTGTATAGTGAACATCCTTGGAAGATAGAATGGTGCCTGTTTTGGGGAGAGAGGGAAGACATTTTTGCCAGCAAGTGTAATGAAGATAATATTTTCTACCACGACAAAGACTGGGCAGGTTTTCTTACAGTCTATTATAAAAGATTCAGGTTTCCTAAGCTGAGCTTTCATCAGCTGTGAGGTAAACTCCTAGTATTATCATTTGTCTGAGCCCGTTTTCTTCACTCTCATAGGACTTTAGAGGCAAGAGGAATTTACAAGAGTCTGAAGCTCAATCTTGCTGTACCATGAGTTGTAAAGTCCTGTTTTTCTGATCTAATAGTCTGGTGTCTTCTCCAGCATCCATGAAACTGTCTCAGACTAGCATGTTGGTGAAGATAAGATAATGGCAAAATTGGTAATGGCAAGGTAAAAATCTCAGCCATTCACTATTCTTGCTATCCTTTTCATTATCCTCTTCTGAGTCTTTACCTCCTTCTCCATGAGATAATTCTCATAGGTGTTTGAGATAATCTAGAATTATCTTTATAACAGCTAAAAGAAGACTAACATCTTCCTTGACATCAAATTATCTTCCAGCTCTTCCCCTGACTTTCAAGTGTCCTGTCAAAAATAAATTTTCTCTGCATCCATTTCTCAATTTTCATACAATTTTATTTGCAATACTAGTTTCAAAACATGTTGTCTTTCAGGAAGCATCCTGTGAAAATCACCAAGGACATCCATATTGTCTAAATACAATGAGAGGCTCTCAGTCTTACATTCCTACATTTCCTTGTAGCAATAAACATGGACTTTAGTAGTTCTTCCTTAAAATATTATAATTTTTGGCTCTCAAAATATCATGCTTTTTTAATTGGGATTTATTTTCAGACTTCATTAATCGGTTGTCTCCTGAATAAGAACTCTATATGGCACATTTCCTTAAGGTATAACCCTAAATCCTTTCTTTTCTTACCCAAAAATCTCTACATAGATTATCTTGTTTTGGTCACATAGTATGAGGTTAATTTTAGATGTCAACTTGACTGGATTAAGGGATACCTAGATAGCTGGTAAAGCATGCTTTTGGGTGTGTCTGTGAGGATGTTTCTGCAGGAGATTGACTTGTGAGTCAGGGGACTGAGTAGGGAATATCTGCCCTGAATGTGGGTGAGCACCATCCAGGGAGCTGAGGGCCCAGATAGAACACAAAGGCAGAGAAAGGTGAATTCACTCTTTCTCTCCTGGAGCTTGTTCACCATTCTACTCCTTCCTTGGTCATCAGAACCCAGGTTCTCCAGGCTTTGGAGTACAGGACTTGCACCAGCGGAGCTCCGCACCCCTCAATTTCTCAGGCCCTGGACTCAGTCTGAGAGTTACACCATTAGCTTCTCTGGTTCTGAGGCCTTTGGACTCAGATTGAGCCATACTGCAGACTTCCCTGGTTCTCCAAATTACAGACAGCATATTCTAGGACTCCATAATTTTGTGAGTCAATCACAATAAATCTCCTATCTATCTATCTATCTATATCCTATTATTTCTATCTTTCTGGAGAATCCCAACTAATATACCTAGCTTTAATTAATGCAGTAATTTCTCACTTAAAATCATCAATAGGTTCTTGGAAACTACAACTTTAAGGGGAATGACATACAGCAGACACTTGAATAATATCATTTCCTTCAATGTTGTTTCATTATAAAATTGATGAAGAAAAAAATTGTTTTTTTTCACATGTCATTTCTCTTAAAGTCAGTTTCTAAGAATCTATTAATAACAGTAAGTGAAGATTTACTGTATTTCTATGTTAAGAAATCTCAATGTCTCCCTTGAATTCCAGACTAGTATTTTAAAATTTTCCTCCCATGGATGTCTTATATACATCACAAAATTGACATGACCTGGACAACCACTGCTCCATAACCACCCACCATCATTTTTCACATTTCAGTAAATGACGTTAACTCAAGTTCAATTCAGATACCTAGGAGTTTCCTTTAAGCTTCTATGTGTCTACTTTATGCAATGCATTACCAAGCTTTTACCTGGAAAGCATTTCACAATCTGTCCACTGTGCATCTTCTTATCCACCTTAGTCTATACCGTCATATCTTTATCTGTTGGATTCAATGCTAATTTCTTGCTTCTTAATTGGCCTTTTCAATTCTGGTCCACCTATCATTCTTTCAATCCTTCAAATGTCACAATGTACACTATATGGGTGACAGGTATACTAAAAACCCTGACTTTGTCACTCAACAATTCATGCATATAACCAAAAACTATTTGTATCCCCTAAATCTATTTGAAATAAATTAATTGAAAAAAACTTAAAAAATGTCACAATGATCTTTAGCTTAGAAATAAAATTAAATAATGTGTTTTCTTAAAAAGAAATGAAGAGGCCATGAACAGTGGCTCACACCTCTAATCTGAGCACTTTGGGAGGTCAAGAACAGTCTGAGCAATGTAGTGAGACCCTATCTCTACAAAAAAAAAAAATGGAAAAATTAGTTGGGCATGGTGTCATGTGCTTGTAGTTCCATCTACTCAGAGACTGAATCAGGAGGACCACTTGAGCCTGGGAGTTTGAGGTTACAGTGAGCTAAGATGATACATTGTACTCTAGCCTGGGCAACAGAGTGAGAGCCTAGAAAGAAAAGAAGGACAGGAAAGGAAAGAAAAGAAGGAAAGGAAAGGAAAAAGGAAAGGAAAAGAAAAAGGAAAGGAAAGGAAAAGAAAGGAAAGGAAAGGAAAGGAAAGGAAAGGAAAGGAAAGGAAAGGAAAGGAAAGGAAAGGAAAGGAAAGGAATGGAAAGGAAAGGAATGGAAAGGAAAGGAAAGAAAAGGAAAGGAAAGGAAAGGAAAAAAGAAAAGAAAAAAAAGAAAAGAGAAAAAAAGGAAAGGGGAAGAAAGAAAGAAAGAAAGAAAGAAAGAAGGAAAGAAAGAGAAGGAAAGAAAGAAAGGAAAGGGGAAGAAGAAAGAAAGAAAGAAAGAAAGAAAGAAAGAAAGAGAGAGAGAGAAAGAAAGAAAGAAAGAAGAGAGAGGGAGGGAGGAAGGAAGGAGGAAGCAAGGAAAAAAAAGAGAAAGAAAGAGAGAAAGAAAGAAAGAAAAGAGAGAGAGAAAATGAAGGAAGAAATGAAAAAAAAAACTTTAACAAACACACATTTTGGTACCAGCAGCATTGCAAATTATTACCATGATCTACGGGTCTCTAGCATTCTGTGACACCTGCATATCTTCACACTTTCATTTCCCTCTGTGTCCTCCTTCTCTTTAGCTGGTGCTGTCAGTTTATTTAAGTTCCTTGAGATCACCAAATTTTTCTCTGCCACAAAGTATTTTATCCTTTCTTATTTCCTCTACCTAAAATGCCCTTAACCTCATTCTTCACTTAGATAACTTCTTCTTATTCTTCATATTTCACTTAAATTTCAGCATTCATTTTAATTTTTTTCATAGTTCTTAGCCCAATTTGCAATTGTACTGTATTTCTGCTTGTTTATTACCTGTCTCACCTACTTAACTTCAGAATAGAGCCATTCGGTTTTGTTTACCATTAAAACTCTAATACCTAGAAGAATGCTTGGAACACAGTACTTAGTAGGTTTTGAAAGTAAATGAATAAATCAATAGAAAGCTCAAACTGCAAAACAGATT
>CAUYSK010072716.1:0-14925 GCA_963575035.1 Avahi laniger | reverse complement strand
TAAAAATATATAGAAAAAGTTAGCCGGGCATGGTGGCGCATGCCTGTAGTCCCAGCTACTCGGGAGGCTGAGGCAGGAGGATCACTTGAGCCCAGGAGTTTGAGGTTGCTGTGAGCTAGGATGACGCCACGGCACTCACTCTAGCCTGGGCAACACAGTGAGACTCTGTCTCAAAAAAAAAAAAAAGCTTCTGAACAGCCAAGGAAACTATCATTAGAGTGAATAAATACCCTACAGAACAGGAGAAAATATTTACTTTTTACACATCTGATAAAGGGCTAATAGCAAGCATCTATACAGAACTCAAAAAAATCAACAAGAAAAAAATCAAACAATCCCATCAATAAATGGGCAAAGGATGTGAGCAGAAACTTTTCAAAAGAAGACAGAATAATGGCCAGCAAACATATAAAAAAATGCTCAACATCTCTAATCATCAGGGAAATGTGAATCAAAACCACAATGAGACACCACCTAACTCCAGTGATAATGTTCTTTATCAAAAAGTCCCAAAACAACAAATGCTGACGAGGATGTGGAGAGATAGGAACACTCTTACACTGCTGGTGGGACTGCAAACTAGTACAACCTCTGTGGAAAAGAATTTGGAGATATCTCAAAGAGCTAAAAATAGAAATACCATTTGATTCAGCAGTAGCACTACTAGGCATCTACCCAAAGGAACAGAAGGCATTCTATAATAAAGACATCTGCACTTGAATGTTTATGGCAGCACAATTCACTATTGTAAGGACATGGAAACAACCCAAGTGCCCTTCAATCCATGAGTGGATTAATAAAATCTGGTATATGTATACAATGGAATACTACTCAATTACAAAAAACAATGGTGATCTAGCACCTCTTATATTATCCTGGATAGAACTTGAGCCTATCCTTCGAAGTGAGGTATCACAAGAATGGAAGAATAAGCACCACATGTACTCACCATCAAATTGGTACTAACTGATCAACACTAAGGTTCTCACACGGTAGTAATATTCACTGGGGTTCAGGGGCTGGGAGTGGGTAAACTCACAACTAATACAATGCAGTCAGCATTGTATGGGGGAAGGGCATGCCTCTAATCCTGGCTTGGGTGAGGCAAAGCCATAACTTGTAACCAAAATGTTTGCACCCCCATAATATCGTGAAATTAAATAAATAAATAAATAAAAACAAGACAAAGACAATACCAAGAAATAAAACACCAAATCTCTCATGAATATAGGCATAAAAATCATTAACAAAATATTACCAAACCAAATCCAATACTGTATAAAAACAAATTATAGATAATGCCCAAGTGGGAGTTTTTCTAGGTATGCAGTGCTGGCTCAACATTTAAAAATCAATTAATGTAATCCAAAAAGCTAAAGAACAAAAATAATATGTCTAGAATAATGGACACATATCACTGAAAAAATCCAATACGCATTCATGATACAAACTTTCAGAAAGTTAGGATAAGGATGAATTATCTAAACTTGATAAAGAACATTTACACTACAGCTCCTACACCTTGCCTGGCCCCAAGGCCAGGCCCGTAGAGTCCCTTGTACCACTCAACCCCTCAGAAATGTCTAGCCCTTCAGACAGCCCCAGCAGCTCCTGTCCAGTGAGAGCCACCCCCATGGTGCTAGCCACATGCGGCCATTGCACCTGGACTAGGGCAGAGTAAATGCCTGCAGCCCTGACGCCTGCAGCCATCGCCTAGATAGCCTCACCCAATTTCCACTGCCACCACTGTGGGAGACCCAGAGAGAGCAATCTCTTGCAGCAATCACCTCCGTGGAGAAGGTCTTGCCCAGCCCCCTCAACTCCCCCTTTCAACAGCCTTGGGGACCAACCCACCACTCCCCAAAGATCGTTCAGGGCTAATATCCAGAATCTACAAAGAACTCAAACAAATTAGCAGTAATAAAAAAAGACATCAAAAAGTAGGCAAAAGGAATGAAAAGAAGTTTTTCAAAAGAAGATAGCTAAATGTCCAACAAACATATGAAAAAAATGCTCAACATCACTAATCATCAGGGAAATGTAAACTAAAACTACAATGAGATATCGCCTTACCACTGTCACAATGGCCATCATTAAAAAGTCAGAAAACAATCTATGTTGGCATGGATGCTGAGAAAAAGAAGCACTTATACGCTGTTGGTGGGACTGCAAATTAGTACAACCTCTATGGAAAACGGTAGGGTGATTTCGCAAAGAAATAATAGTAGATGTACCATTCAATCCAGCAATACCATTACTGGATATCTATTGAAAGGAAAAGAAGTCATTTTATCAAAAAGACACCTGCACCCGAATGTTTATCGCAGCACAATTCACAATTGTAAATATATGGAATCAAGTTAAGGGTCCATCAATTCATGAGTGCATAAAGAAAATGTGGTATATATGTACTATGGAGTACTACTCAGCCATAAAAAGGAATGAAATAATGTCTTTTGCAGTAACTTGGATGGAACTAGAGAACATTATTTTAAGTGAAGTATCTCAGGAATGGAAAAACAAACTACACAAACTATTTTAAAAACAAACATCACATGCTTTCACTAATAAGTGGAAACTAAATGATGGATACACATGGGCACAAAGAGATGTAAAGGACATTGGAAACCAAGAAGGGTGGGGCAGGAGAGTGGTAACAGATAAAAACTAACTCTTTTGTGTGATGATATGAATACCATTCTCACACCTGCTGCATGGAAATTAGAGCACATGCAAATTATGTTGGTGTTCAGATGTGTATCTTTACTTTTCATGATGCATGGTGTATTATATTGACTAGCTAGTTCTCAGTAGAGTTCTTTGAAAGGCACTCAACCCAGTTCATAGCATTCTTTTGATGGGACAATTCTGCAAAGGGTCAATATCCTTTATCATATAATCTCAAAAACTATGTTTCTAGTAAATGATATTACTTTTGTCCCAGAAACAATTATAAAGCTAAGTTTACATGGACTGTAAACCACTCTTGTGATTTCATCAGAGAGAATGGAACTTAAAATTTATATCCATCTATGCATATAAGAAATCATGACTCCATCCACCCAGTAATTCAAAAAAATGCTTTGAAAGCTTCCATAGGTCATGAACTGAACACATCCCACTAAAAAAAATACGAAATTAATTAGATGACAGAATAAGTTCAAGAGATCTATTGTATAGCATGGTGGTTATGGTTAATGACAATATATTGTATTTTTCAAAAATGCCAAGAGAGTAGATGTTAAGTGTTCTTACCACAAAAAACTATGTAAAGTATGCACGTTAATTAGCTATACTTAACCATTCCATAATATGTATGTACTTCAAAACATCATGATATACATGAAAATACATACAATTTTATGTCGATTGAAAAATTAGATAATTTGAATAAAGTCTTCAGCATCAGGGCTCTTTTTTCATAGAAAAAAAAAAAGAGCTCTCAGATACAGCCATGGTTTTTATGCATATTTCCAAATGGTATTACACTGGGATTCTCCCCATAGGCCAACAAGAAATTACTACAAAATACCCAAATGACCAAAATGCTACATATTCACTTGAATAGTGTTTTTCAACCCATATGCATCTCAGAGCACGAACTGCAACATTTAAAGCCTTGTTCAAAGTGTACAATTCTGCCATCAATTTTTTATATATAGGCTAAGCATTTCATGTATTCCTGAGTAAATTTCTGGCCAAATTTATCCCTGTAGTTTTTTATGCCTATGTTGCTAGAAATGGGGCTGAATTTCTTTCAGATAAAGTAGGTTTAGGGTAGAGTTTACTCTAAATAAATAGATGTAGATATGGCCCTAAACATGATGTATATGTCAAAATAAGCCTTGGCGGACATCCACATACAAAAAAAAAATGAACCCAGACAGTCCTTATACCTTTCATAAAAATTAACTCAAAATAGATCTTAGACCTAGATGTAAAATGCAAAATTATAAAACTTCTAAAAGACAATGTAGGAGAAAATCTAGGTTACCTTAGTTTGGGGAATGCTTATTAAAATACATAAAAATCACAATCCGTGAAAGAAAAATATGATAAACTGGATTTCATTAAAATTAAATACTTCTGCTCAGTGAAAGACACTGTTCAGAGAATGAAATGATAAGCCACAGACTGGGAGAAAGTATTATAAAACACATATGTAATGAAGGACTGGTACCCAAAATATGTAAAGAATTCTGAAAACTCAACAATAAGAAAACAAACAATTCAAATAAAAAATAGACAAAATATTTGAACAGATACCTCACTAAAGAGGCTATGCAGATGGCAAATATGTATATGAAAAGATGTTCAACAACATATATCATTAGATAATTGAAAATTAAAACAACAATTAGATACCAATACACAGCTAGCAGAATAACCAAAATCCCAAAATCTGCCTATACCAAATGCTAGCAAGGATGTGGACCAACAGGAACTCTCATTCATTGTTGGCGAAAAAGCAAAATGGTACATCTACTTTGCAAAATAGTTTGTCATTTTCTTACAAAATTAAACATATTCTTACTATATGGTCCAGAAATCCTGCTCCTTGGTATTAATCTAAATGAGTTGAAAACTTAATATGTACACAAAACCTACACGTAAATGTCACAGCAGCTTTATTAATAATTGCCAAAACTCAGAGGCAATGAAGACATCGCCAATAGGTGAATGGATAAACAAACTCTGGTATGTCCGTATAACGGGATATTATTCAGTAATTAGAAGAAATGAGCTCTCAAGCCAGGAAAAGATGTGGACAAACCTTCTGTGTATATTGCTAAGTGAATAAAGTCAAAATGAAAAGGCTATATACTGTATCAATCCATCTATATGACATTCTAGAAAAGGAAAAATTTTGGAGACACTGAAAATATAAGTGGTTTCCAAGAATTTGGGGGAGAGAGACAGTGATAAGTTGGTGGAACATGGGATTTTTAGGGCAGTGACACTATCCTATATCATACTGTAATGTTAGATATATGTCATTATACATTTGTCAAAACCTATAGTGAAACCTCATGTAAACTATAAACTTTAGTTAATAATTGTGTATAAATATTGGCTTATCACTTGTAACAGCTTTACTGCACTAATGCAAGATGTTAATAATAGAGGAAATTTTGAGGCTGGGATGAGGAGGAATATGAGATTAATCTTTACTTTCCATTTATTTTGCTGTTAACCTAAAACTACTAAAAATAAGTCTATTGTTTTTTCTTTTCTTTTAAAAAGCCATAAAAGAAATTGTAGGCAATAATTTTAAAAGCTAAGTAGTGTCTCCCTCCTTTCATGATCTGGCATCTGGCTACATTCCCACCTCATCCCCTGCCTCCTGAGCTTATACCTTATGCCTTCATCACTGTGTTCCTCTGGGCTGGAAGGAGTGCTCCTGTATATGCCTCTATGTATGCACTGGGATCCTTGTGACAAAACAAATTTATTGACCTAGCACTAAGGCCCTTCTCCCTCCCACTCCCTGCTTGCATCTCAGGTGAGAATGGGAATGTGCTTTGGCCAAGAGGGAGGGGACAGATGTGTGGTAGGGGGTTCCAGGAGAGGGAGGGACCAGAGTCAAAGAAAGCCTGCTGTCTAGCACTGAGATCCCAGGAGATGATGATGACTATGAAAGTGCAGTGTGGTTCTGTCATTTTCCCCAGCAGTACATGTTGCTACAACCATTTTCTGACTCCAAGTTCCAGGGCTCAGGCCCTGAGACATGGGGTGTGGGTTAATAAAGGACAGTGGAATTCGGCATCAGTCACGGAGGGCAATGAAGGGCCTTGAGGAGGCCCTGCTCACCGCAGTGACACCTCTCATCAGTTACTCCACTCTGCGTGTCTGTCTTCTGGTTCCTTCCTCTCTCTGTACTCTGTTCTGGGGCTCCGTGTATGGGAGGTTAAAAATGTCCTGAGTTAAAGGAGAAGAGGAGGCAAGGGAGCCCCAATCCCCCTCTAACATGGACTGATAAGACGGCAGGCAAGGAGCCGGAGGAGATGGTGTGCAGAGACCACACAGTCACTCGTGCCCCTCAGACCCCACACGTATTTGGTTCATTTATTCATTCAGACTGATCTGGACTTCATCATGAGTGTCTACCCTGAATAGTATGGGAATAAAAACACTGAATTTTTATCTAATCTGGTGTCATCTGATGCAATCATGTGTATGGTCCATTTGTATAAATACTCAATTTGTTTGGTGAAAATGATCAGTCTCTCAGATTTCCACCCCACGCCCCTATTCCTTTCCAAGACAGAGACGGGGTCTTCATGGTGATGGGGACAGGGGGGTCTATGACATCTTATGTTGATTGTAGTGTCCTGGGTGGTTTCTGAGGGAAGCGATAACTCTTGTCTCCCAGGTCCTGCTGCTGATGGTGACATGCTCACCCATGTCTGCAACTGGCATATATGCATTTTTATCTCTCTCATCTGGGTCAGAATCTGATGCTCCCTGGCCGACTCAACCTTAGCTCACCTGTGAAGACATCTGCAAACTCTTCTGAATCTGGGTTTCATCCTTTATCCAGCCCCTGTCTAGGACTGTACACTCCACAGCCTCAACTGCAGATTCATCTAGTCCCTAGCTGAGTTAGGCTTGCTTCATGGTAGAACTCCTGGCTCTTGAATCAGCCACTTTCAACATCCCCCCTCCCCCGAGAATGTAGCCCTCTGGGGTCTCACCTAAAACACGGAGGTAACCAAGATAGCTCCAGAAAGTAAAATCTTTTAAGTCTAACCATCTCCCTGCCCACTTTTTAGATGATAGCATGATACAGTAGACATGAAGAATGTGATGATTCAAGTAAAAGGAATGATCATTGCAAAAGCCTACTCATTGAGAATGTGGAAGGGCATGGGATCCAGGTGAAGAATGTTAAGGAAAAAATTATTCATGACACTTGCTAAAGAAGTGTAAGGCAGACTTTTGTCAGAACCATTGAGATAGGTATAGGGACCATTGCAATGGGGTTTTGTAGTGGGGGGGAGATTGGGATCCACTCCAAATACAACAAGGAATAGTGGGAATTTATAGTCAAGGACCAGAAGGGGGATCAGTGAATTGAAAATTACTAAGAGGAAACACCAAGGGTAAGGGGGATTCTGGCTAAATTAAAGAGGATTACTGCTAAAGGCAGGCCAAGGTGATCAGACCTCATGTAAGGGGTGAGGACCTGCTGAGATATGAAGGATAGGGAATTCTCACTAAACTGACTTAGCAGGATTCTTGCTAAAACTGGACAATGCAGAGACAAACACGAAAGTTGAAAAGTTCCCTGTCCAGGACTGGCCACCCCACAACTTCAGCTGCAGGATCACCTAGCCCCTGGCTGGGTTAGGCTTCCTTCATGGTAGAATCCTTAGCTCTTGAATCAGCCACTTTCCACATTTTTCCCTCAGGGAATGCAGCCCCCTGTGGTATTACCTACTTCACAGCAAGAGACAAGACCAGGATTAACTCCAGCAATCCTCTGCCAAATTTATAGATGATGGAATAATACAATAGAGATGGAGAACATAATTCAGGAGAAATTATAACTGCTGTTAGGGTGTGAAGTCCATATGCGGTGGGTGGGGGGCGGGGAGAAGGAATTCTCAGACAGTAATTAGGATATATAGAAGTAAAGTTTATTTACTTTCCCAAGAAAGAAATAAAGGGAGAGAGAGAAAGTGGCTGTGAAGCTGCTGTGTTGGCTTTTTTCTGTTTCTCACGTAGCAGATCGAAAGCAGTTTTTTCTTGGTTTTTTCTTTCTTCTTGATAGTCGAGGCATCTGGTACTGTCTCTTCAGGAGGAAGAAGAAGATGTTCCTACTCCTACTGTCTTCTCAGGAACTTTTTCAAGGCTGAGAAAGAACTCAGAGATAACAAGTTAGGCTGTACGTGTTTAATTAAACAAAGGGTAGTTGTGAGTTTATTTCTCTTACTTTCTGTTTGATAGTTTATTTTCCTCTGTTAGCTAGGTTCTTAGTGAGACCACCTTTCAACTGCAAAAGACAATCATTTAATAAAGTAGAAAGGCATAGGATCCAGGTAAGGGGCCTGGCCTCAAGTAAGGTCAGGTCACCTTCTCCAGAGGGAGAGCAGAGATTACAAGTCCAGATTCAGTGTTGTTGGCAAGTGCTGAGAGTTCCTCTCTGATCACTTCTGTTTTGTCAAAGGAATATCGGTGACTATCATGAGAAGATTGGAAGCTGGCACTTGTGGAGAGCTCTTGTAAGTAAACCAGACAGAAGATACAAATGTGGAGGGTGTAGAGAGTTTGCCTATTTAGGGGTATTGCCAGGCGGGGAAAAAGGGGAGAGTTTATAGCTGTGGGTAAGCTGGGTAAGGAGGGCCTGGTGGAGGGTGAGGAAGGCGGTTGCAGATGCGGTCAGTAGACTGGCGGCCTCCCAGCGCTAAAGGCTTCGCCACTGGGGGAGGCAGCTGGAAGGGAAGGAGGTGTGGTGTTGCTGGGGCTGAGAGAGAGAGACGCAATAAATGGACACCACGGAGGGCTGCGGTTTTCCTTGAGGCCCAGGGCGTGAGCACGGATGGCGGATGCTCAGTTAGAGAGGAGAAGATACCAGAGTTCCGAAAGGCTCCGGTGGTGGCCTGGCCAGCCTCGTGGGCGCTGAGGTCGCCAGGAAGGATCAGAGGACAGAGGGCTGAGAGGAAGACCGTGAGTGCGCCACGTCAGAGGTGGAGAATGACAGGGGGTTCGTACAGGTCTCGAACGTGGGGCAGCAGGGTGATTGGGGTAGTCGTGCCTCAGGTACTGAAAATCAACGGTCCCATCCCTTAGCCGACAGCTCGCAACAGAGCAGGGAATAAAACCTCCAGACCGGAAGCGGCAGCGAGACTGGCACAGACCTCAGTCGGCTCCAACGCGCAGGCCCAGAACCCGCCAATCCCAGGCCAGCCTCGGCCCCGCGTCGTGTATTTCCGGTAGCGCTGGGACTTCCTGCTGCTGTTGCTATGGTTCTGAGGGCGGGACTTGGGAAAGGCGTCCGTGTAGGGGTCCGTTCCCCGGGGCCATTCCGGCTGGTACCGGTCCATTCTCTGATCTTCGTCTTCATCCTACTTGGCTTCCCCAGCCAAAACCTTCGGGCTCTGGGCAGAATAGCAGCGGAAAAGATTGATTTTCTTCTGGGGTTGGTGGCGCTCGGTCTTCCTGGCCTGAAGATGGCAGTGTTACGCCATGGAGCGGCCCTGTTCGCCTCTCACCCCGCCCTTCGTGTTTGAAAAAACGCCACACAGTCATTTTTCTAGAGAAAAGATTGGTTCCTCATTGTCTGCGCCTAACAAGTCCTGGAGCTGGGGTTGCTGCTTCGAGGGGGTTAGGGGAGCGGGCTCGCGAAAATTCTCTGCCATTGGACAAAACCCTTTTGTTTTATAAATTGCCATTTGTCCTATGGGGCTGCCTAGTTACCCTACCAACTTGTATTTTTGCTTTTCTGAATGGTTTTGTCATTCTCTTTCTCCACGTTTTAATGGGATTTTATGGACTTTTACCAATATATTTTTTAATTGCAGACGTCACTGAATCGCGTTGTAGAAAATTTATTAGACCGATAGTGTAATAAGGAAAACTAATCTTATCCAGTCCCATCATCCAGCTATGACTATTAATAATATTTTGTGATAAATTTCCTTAGATGTTTTTCGTTCATAAAGGTACATTTTAAACAAATGAGATTAATGTTGTATCATGATTTCAACATCCTGCTTTTTAAACTCAACTTTATGTTTTGAAAAATCGTTTCATAATATTAGTCATTTTGTTTTAAAAATAATGCTAACATATTGTAAGATGTTGAACGTTTCAGTAAAACTTGAGCTTAAAACACTCAAATACTCAAAATATGATCCAAAGACAGCCATCACTATGCAGCCTTATGAGAGCAGCAGCTGTGGTGTCTGTTCGTTTCACTCTTATTAATACCTAAGTACTTAGCACTTAGTGGGTGCTCAGTAAACATTGTGAAATAAAATAATATTTACATCCAATAATCTTTTTCTTCCATATAATCAGTTGTTTTATGACGCTGGGGTATAATATATCAAGTTTTCTATATGATTTTTTTTTAATTTGGCATTTTGCAGTCAGTATTTGCCTATGTCGTTAAAACATGTACTCACCATCAAATTGGTACTAACTGATCAACACTAAGGTGCTCACATGGTAGTAATACTCACTGTGTGCCAATCAGGTGGGGGGGTGGAGGAGTAAATCCACAACTAATGGAAATGGGGCACGCTGTATGGGGGAAGGACACACCTGTAGCCCTGGCATTTCATGTAACCAAAATGTACCCCCATAATATCCTGAATTAAAAAAAAATAAATGAAGACATAAGGAAAAGAAACTTAAAAAAAAAAAAAGTCAATTTTACTGGCTTCAGCCAGTTCAGTTGACAATGAAGGCCATTTAGCTGGTTCCTGACAGACTCAGGACAGAGCCCAGATCTTTCCATGTTCAAAGCTCTTTTCTTCACTCCATAATAATCTCATTGACGCTTGAGTAGGATGTATAAGAGCATAGAGTTTCCTCAGTAGATATTGTGGATCTTTTATTGTTGCTCAGTGTTTTGATCATGTATATTTGGTTACTATGTTGTCTGTCTTTCCACAGGGACCCTGCCCTGGATCAAATCAATTCATAGAACTGAGATTCTGGAAGGCTCCTAATGTTATTTAGTCCACTGGTAAAACGCTAGTCAGTCTAGCCTGCTGCATTAATTTGGATCATGAGATAAGGAGCTTGCAACATAGAAAAATACAATGAATGTGAATTTAAGGGCCAAATTACCAACATAGCATTGGAATTAGGGACATGGCCATTTGACAATAAGCAGTATGTATGAAGCAAGCCTGATCTGACTGCGAAGGTCATTCTCTCCCCAAGTCCAACTAAAACTGCTGAAACTGCTTTGGCATGCCTCACATATCCAGAAAAAAAAGTCACATTTCCTACAAAAAAAAAGTTTCCCTTTAAAGAGTACTGTACATAAATTATCTAATTCATTTATTACTGGCAACTTCTTTATCATAAAGCTATTTTTTGATTTGAACATGTAGTTCTTCACTAATTTTTACTTCCCGAAGGCTTTCATAGAGGGCCTTGGGCCAAAGCTAAAGAGAACTTTCCTTTCAGTCCAAGCTCTTCCACCCTTACTTATTTTGCTGTCTGAGTCACTGTGCTTCTCTGGTACTGATCTTTCTTCCATTTTAAGAAAAGAGGTCAAGCTATGTTAGTGGGTGGCACAAGGAGGCAGATCCAGGGAAGAGTGTGTTTAAAGGACCCTCTTCCCAGTACAGGAACTTCCTCCTTTTTCTATTATACATTGCTTTTTTTTTCTTTTAAGAATTCAGCTTAATTTAACAAAGAATTTGAAATCACTGGCCTGCGTGATCACTACTCAGTCTTCCAGAGATGAGAATTAGATTGAAGAGTAATGAAATTATAAAAATGAGTGGACTAAGCCATTCTTAGGAGTACCAAAAACTCAAAAGTAATCTCTAAGTAGATGGCTGGAGAGAATGTCTGATCAATAATAGGGTGCTGTGAGAATTATGTCAAACACAGCAAATCTGATTACTTATTGAGAGGCGACTTGGGACTGAAGATATAATCTTTCTAATCATCGAAAACATTTTTGAGAAAAATGCTTGAAGGAAATAATCAGCCACAATCTCATGATGACAGTCTAGTGAAGTAACTACTATGTCATAATTACTAGCTGGTATAGCAACAGTAATTATCTAACAACACACAAGAAATGTTTCTTCAGTGTTTATACACCACTTGCATAAGGACTTTAAATAGACACTAGCAGACATACCTGTCTTAAGTGTTATCTTATGGAATGGGTTAAAAATCACTTACCCTGGAATTGTAATGAAGATGGTGAACCTAATTAGGTAGATTTTGAAAACTTAGCCATTAAATTCTTCCTGTTCTTACTTTATTTCCAAAGGTTATTTGAAATTGTGAAGCTTATTTCTTTTTTTTATTTCAGCATATTATGGGGGTACAGATATTTAAGTTATGTATGTTGCCCTTGCCTCCCCACTGCCCCCCAAGTCCGAGTTTCAAGTGTGCCCATCCCTTGGATGGTGCGCATTGCACTCTTTGTGTATGCAAATACCTGTCCCCTCCTTACTCGCTCCCCCTCCCCCCTGCACGACATCCAATAGATGTTATTCTTATATGTGCACTTATGTGTTGATCAGTTAATACCAATTTGATGGTAAGTACATGTGGTGCTTGTTTTTCCATTCTTGGGATATTTGTGAAGCTTATTTCTAGAAGTGGAATTTACACCTTGACTTTCCTTAGAGTTCCTGTATTACATTTTTCCTCTTCATGCCCAGTGACTGGGTACTTGTGACTTTCAATCTCTTGGCGTAGTGGACAGTGGCATATTTTCTCATATGAGATCTCAAATATATGTTGCCACTGGTTTACAATTTAAAGGTCTAAGAGATCAATTGTTGATTGCTATATTTTCCTTTCTCTTTGCAATTTATTTTCAGGAAAAGAAGAAGGAATGGCAATAAAGAAGGCAACCAACATTCCCCCCAGTCCAAAAGGACTAAGAGAAACCCTGTCTTTCAGGATTATCAGGATGCAGAGGTAGGAAGTATGGTCAGATAACCTCTCTCTATTCCATTCATTGCCTACACTAAATTATTCAATTTGTGCTCCACAGTTAAAAGATGTATTATTCCAAGAAACCTTCATAAAAGTATTCATACTTAATTTCAGTGGCTTTCGAGCTGGAGCTCTTAACCATAATATAGAGTATAGCACAGAAGATGGAAAGGAAGCACAGAAAAACTTTGCTAAACATGATCAGGAGGAATTAGGTCCCAGACTTTTCTTTACTCATATGAGCAGGAAATAATCTCATGCCCCTTATTTTTAGATAGAAAATATATTTTCAAGTACATGACGATGTTATTAGCTAGAAGGCAATACTTGATTTCTCACTGAAAAAAAATTGAAAGTAAACTTGGGAGGGTCTAGTGATTTTGCAAAGCTTTAATGGTCTGTGAAAAGGAAATCGATTTTTAAAATTTTTGAATTGATATATAATAGTTTTATATATTTTGGGGGTACATATGATATTTTGATACTTACATATAATGCATAATAATCAAATCAGAGTAATTAGGATATACAGCACTTCAAATATTTATCTTTTCTTTGTGTTTGAAACATTCCAATTCTTTTCTTCTGGCTATTTTGAAATATACAATAAATTTATATACTGTTAACTGTAATTTCTCTACTGTACTATCGAATATTAGAACTTATTCCTTCTGTCTAACTGTATTCCCATTAACCAACTTCTCTTCATCCCCTCCTTCCCCCTTCCATTCCCAGCCTCTGGTAACCACCATTCTAAAGAGCTTGAATTTTAACTTCAAGGGACTTTGCTTTAATGATTTGTATTCATTAGCATAATACTACTTAAATTGAGGTGCAAAGTTTTTTCTCTTAGTAAATGACAAAGTATGGCTCATTTTTCCCATTTCTGAGCACGAGGTGAAAAGATTATCTGTCCATGTCCTCCTCCTGGGATCATGTTCCAAGATCCTGGGTAGCTACTTGGATGAATAAAATGTAGCTAGATTTAACTCATGTAATTTGCTATCTTAGGTGCTGGCCTTTTTTGTTTGATATCTTTACATATCTAGGAATATTGCTGTTTTCTTTAAACCTTCCATCTTTACAAATTACACCACCACTTTTCCTATGAATCTTTCCCCTAGTTCATAACTATAAAACTTATAGAAAGTGGAGAAACAAAGACACAGATATTTCTGTATAAGTCTGTCTGTCTTGCCAGGAACACTCATTTTATTTTTGAGATTACTGAGTAGTATAAGAAATTGAGAGTGAAAAATTACAAAGATATAAACACAAGTGGCTTACCTGGAACAGATCTCTGCCTTTTTCTCTTCCCTACTAGAATAGAAAAAGACTTTATGTCTTAATGCTAGAATTCTAGCAGAATTAAGATAAGTGAGAGAAAAACGAACCAGGAGGCCCCATATAGGTTGAAAGTTAGAGTTCTATGAATCCCTGATTTTTTTCAATCAGTAAGAACTATTTCCTTGTCTGGTCACTATTTTAACTAGTATCAGTTCAGATGACAACTGGAAGATTTGATGAAATTTTTTGAAAAACATTTTTCTCTTAGGTTGTTAGTAGTTTGGGGTCATTCTCATCATCTTTTATCATGTACGTTGTAAGAGAACTGCTTTGGAAGACGTTTTTTGGAATGAAACGGTTGTTGAAAACGTAATGGTCACTAGATGTGTTTTCAAACTCTAGGGCAAAATGGGGATACACTGTACATTGTTCGGGTGATGGTTACACTAAAAGCCAGCATTCAGCACTGCAGTATATCCATGTAAGAAAACTACACTTGTACCCCTTAAATATATACAAATAGAAAAAAAAAAAAAGGAAAAACCCTCCTGGAAAAATGGGAACCTTCTGAAATTAGCTTATTTACACTTAAAAGATGCATTCAAAATGGAGGGACAAGCTTTTCCAAAGATGGCCTAATCTGTTGCATGTATTTTCACAAGAACTGCTCCTGGAGTGTACTAAGCATCCCAAGCGCTTTGATATTGCAATTCAACGCAAAAATCTCAGTTGTTATAATGAATTACAGAAAAACTTGTCGAAATATTTTTCTGCAGGTGAAGATTATCTTTTTTGTTTGTTTTTGTTGTTTATTCAAATACCATTTACTGAGTCAAAACAAGGGGATCTGTGTAGATTTTGTTACATTTGTATAGATTCTATTATAAATTCAATTTTTGAGCTGGAAAACAACGTAGAACTCACTGTCTGCTCCAACGTCATCTATGAGGGAAACTGAGAGCTACAGAGAGCTTAGATTATTTACCCCTCAGC
>CAUYSK010072713.1:0-13155 GCA_963575035.1 Avahi laniger | reverse complement strand
GCAATGTGCACCACCCAAATGATGGACATAATTGAAACTCGGACTTAGGGAGGGAGGTGGGGGCAAGGGCAACATATGTAACAGAAACATCTGTACCCCCATAATATGCTGAAATAAATAAAAAAAATTAAAAAAAAAAACTATGGGGTCATTGGAAAACATGTCTCTCTTGTTCACTACTGTATGTTAAGCATATCTAACAAAGGACAATCAATTCATTCATTTGCACATTTATCAAATACATAATAAAAACAAAGTACAAGCCTTTGATAACCAGAAAAGAAAACCAGAGGTTCAGTTTTGGCTCAAAACCTTTTACTGTGCTGCTTTTCTGACAAAACCTAAACAAAGGAGACAAACAAAGAGTAACATTTTCATTGTTCCTTTACACGATGATCACACAGGTTCTTAAAGGTTAAATACTGTGGAAATATATTCTTAAATAGCCAGCATTAATGTTAATCTTGAATAGTCTTTTAATATGGGTGAATGAGATTTACAAAAGACATCTTTAACAGGCCAGGATTTAGATTTAAATTTAGATAATTTGGCAAGAGGATAAGCAATTATTTGATGCCTTCTCAACAATAACAAATTAAACAAATAATAATAACAAATAACAAATCAAAACAAATATAGAATGTTTTCCCTATAAATAGTGTATGGGTACTTGGTAATGATGCCCTTCCTCCGCTACCCTTCTCATACTACCTCTTGTCACCATCAAGAAGAAAATAAATAAATAACCTTATTAAGACTAATGATATCTTCAACGTCTTCCTGACTGTGTTAGTAATGAGGAGATGATTCATGTAGCAGAGAACAAAATGCAACTCATGAATTTGTGACTACCTGCTGCAAGTTATATGGTTTTGTGATACATTTAATGAGCATTTTTACTATGGTATTTTCCAGAACTCTCTGCATAATGTTACTTAGGCTTATAAACAAATCTACTTTTGGATGATTTCAATTTCATCATGTTCAAATAATTTTATACCATTTATTAGAAAAAATAAAATGTTTGCACCATTACTTTTGCTAGATAATTTAATGTCCTTTTTGTCTCTTTCATGTAAGTCAGACTTGGAAGATAAGGAGCATCCAAAAGCCAAGTATCTATTCAAAGTAGCTAGACCTGTATTAATGAAGATGATGCATTCCAATGATAGATTTTGTTGTCAGAAACTTCATTAGCAGAGGTAACAATATTTAAGAGATCTCTATGATATGACATTTTAGCCCCATGTTGACATGGTGGCACTGCTTCACATCTCTTGGAGCTCACTGATCTACCCCCACAGACCCTTGAGTCTCTCCATCAATCATTTGCCAATTCTTATTAACACGTGAACACACCCTATTCTTTTCACTCTTGGTCCCAGATCCATAATCTTCTATTTTTCTGGATTCAGGTCATGTACTTCATAAAGAGTTTAGTGCTTCCTCTTACGTTACTATCACCTTCAACTCTTTGCTGGAGAGATTGGGATGTATCCCAGTTCTTCTGATCCGAGGATGAATTTTTCTTACCAAAAACCTGGTCCTTGAAGATTTTTTATTTGAAATATCATGTTATATATTTAGAATCTGTAAACTTGCAAGATATTATCAGACATTATCTCTCCACAGAAACATATTCCCTTAGAATGAATGTATTGCAGTTTCATTATTCACATGGTCTACGACAGGAAGTTCCAGGTTTAAAAATGGCATGAGATTTCAGATTATTTCATATTCCTATCAATTGTTTTAATCTACAAAAAAAGAGGAACACAAAACCAGAAAAATTACAATATTTCTGACATAGGGAAAGATACTTCTTATCAGTCAGTTTGAAAATCAAGCCAATCTGTCTTGAAGGATAATCCCATACTGTTACCTCTCTGATAGTTTGTGTATGGTGATAGTGGACAGGGAGCCATAATCTAAGACCCTTGCATAGCAGGAGATTTTTTCATTGAAAAAATAATTGTTGAGTATGTTTTCAGCTAGTAGTAAAAGATAGCTAAGTTGGATACTGTTGGCTAACAATACAGGGAAAGAAATGGGAATTTGAATATGTGGCCTGCAGTTGGACAGAACTGGAATTGGATCCTAACTCTTCCTCTTGCTAGTTGTGTGATCTTTACCAAGATACTTAGTTTCTCTGAATCTCACTTTCCTTAAAGGTTATTCATTTTCAACCCACTTTCAATATCTCTTTATATTTAGATAGAGCTCCATTATCATTCCCGGCCTCATGCCGTGGCCCTTAATATTTTTTATGGAAGGCCAGTGAGCTTCTAATTGGGGGGTGTGTGTGAGGGAAAGAGAGAGAGAGAGACAGAGAGACAGAGAGAAGCAGGATATTTATAGCCTAACATCCTATTTTTTTTTTCTCTTGGGAGTCAGTCTGGCTGCAAGGAGCAAGTGTTCTGTTCTGCTCCTTCATGTCATAGGGGGCCCAAATGGTGGGGAAAGCCTGCAGTGATTCAATGCTGTCTGGTACTGGTTGCAATTCTCATCTGTGCAGTTCTGAGTGTTGAGTCTGTCCAATTCTGTTTTTCAGTGTTATGAAGCCTACATGTCCACGGATATAAGCCACATTTACTAATTTATTTTAATTGTTTTATTAGTAAAGTAAAATTTTGTTCTCCTTATGCTAATCTCTATGTTCTTAATTCTCAATTAGATAAAAACTAAGGGAGAGGGAAAAGATGCTATTTGGGGTACTCAATTACCCCAACAGATTGTCAGAAGAATTAAATCAGACAAAATAAAATGCCAGTAAAGTACCCTGCGTATGGTAGGTGGTAAATAAATGCTCTCTAAATCATGTAGGTAATCATAGATATGCAGGATTCTTTCATTCAACTTAATGTGAATGTTGCAAATTTATTTTGGCTCAAGCATCGTTGAAATAGAATGTATCATTCCATTAATCTCAGCTCTGTTTGAATCTATACATGTTTTGAGAAAACCGAAGAACAAGGGCTTGAAGAAAAACTAGAATGTTAAGAGGACTTAATCTTTAAATCCTAATGTCTTAAAATTGTAACTTTTTTCATGTAGAAAAGGTGGAATCATTTGGTTCAGTACCTCACTTTGCAGATACAGAACCTGAAGCCAAGCAGATTTAAGGGATTTTCTCATAGTCATACAGATACTAGCAGATAGGAATTATAATTCAAATCTTTTCATTGCATTGTGCAGATAAGAAAGGTACCATAAATCTCCTTCTATTAAAACTTCAGTTACTAGAAAACTTCAGTTTTAAACTTCCTGGTATGGATTGCCTTAGAATAAGTTTGAAAGTATTTATCTAAATAGCATGTATTTCTTCTTTTTTTTTGGTTTAAGCTTTTTTTAAGTTTTATTTTTGATTGACACATAATTATTGTACATATTTATGGTGTGCAATGTGATGTTTAAATACATGTATACATTATGTAATGATCAAATCAGGGTAATTTGCATATCTATCACTTTATGTTTATCATTTCTTTGTGGTGAGAACATTCAAAGTCCTTTCTGTTAGCTATTTTGAAATAGGCAATACATTATTGTTAACTACAGTTACCCTACTGCTCACACCAGTTAGATACTGTCCTATCTAACTATACCTTTGTACGCCATTGTCCAACTTCTTCCCATCCCATCTCCCCCTTCTCCCCTCTCCAGCTTCTGGTAACCACTATTCTACTCTCTACTTCTATGAGATCATTTTTTTTAGTAAATGAGCGCTTATTTCTGAGATGAAGTCTACCACTATTCTGGATCAAGGGATCTATGGTGATAAATATCATGTGAACTCATTTTGGTGATGGGCAGCATCCATTTTTATAGTTTGAGAATCTGAATAGCCTAAGTGTTGACCTATCATCTCTCTTAACACATAAGACATTCATAATTATCAAAAAGTCATAGTGTGATAATTGTGCCTTTCAGTTTTCCACTGGGATCCTGGCCCAACTTTCCTGTTTGTTTAGCTGACCCAAGCCTCGTGACCTTTAACTGTGTATGTAAAAAAGTCAGAAAATTCTTATTCTGATCAACTAAACTAATTATCAGCCAGAAAAAAGAAATAAAAATTCTCTGCTCTCTATGGCTATCAGTGTCACTGAGCAAAATGTACCCAACATCAGGGAGATGATGCTGAAGATTTCATAGGCAAAGCAAAATGACAAATAAAGATGGTAAACTTAACATTTAAAAACCCTAATATTTTTGAAAACTGCTTTCCTGTCATTTACTTCTCAGCAGATAGAAGCACAGTGCTATCTATGTACCCTTAAAATACATATTTGAGGGAACATAGCTGGTTACTTATATTTAGTTTGTTTTTATTTGAATTGGAGACCAGAAGTGTTTTTCTTTCCAAATTGATTATTTGTGGTACAATTTGATCTAAATATGTAGGCATTAATACCCACCATTCATGATAAATCACATCGTCTCATTGAACGAGAGAAGACTATGTTAACACTGTATTCTTTGTTCATTATGGCTTAGTACCAGAAATGGTGAACTGTCGAGCTACAAAACTTGGCAAAATTTTCTCTATGGCAGAAACAAAATACCTAAATATTTAAACATTTCCAGATTGATGAAACTTTAGACATGGAGAAAAATTCATTCCCTGTGAAGCCAAGTCAAGCCACAAGCTAGGTTAGCCGTATTTCTAGAGGAAAGAAGTAAGAAAAAAATCAAAAGATTAAATGTCATGCTTATTACTTATGTTTAATTGTTACATCCTGTCTTTTGCAGAGAGAAAAGGGATAGGATCCTATCTTAAGGACCCTCATACTAACATCCAGTTTCATATTATAAAGCTATTTTTATATCCAGGCAGATAATCCAGAACAATACTGCTTTGCTGAATTAGAAACAAAGAATTCTATTTGAACAAAAAATTCTGTATAAAAGATGCATTCACAAGCCTCTGCTGTTAGGAAGAAATTTATATTTACAGATTCATAGAACCTTGAAACTGAAAGGGGTCTGAGAAAATATCTAGTTTACCTTGCTTGTTTTCCTAGAGTAGTAAATTTAGGCTCAAGTAGGGGAAGAGTTTTGCCCAAGGTCACATGACTAATCAATCAGTGGCAGGACTGGGATTAAAATCCAGGTCTTTTCATTCATAGTGCAGAAGTCTTTTTCTCTAAATATATGTTGCCTCTCTGCCTCTAGGAAAGGAAATATGCTGTGATTGTCAGGAACATAGGCTTGAGGGCTGAAGTGCATGAGGTGGACTCCTTATTCTGTTCCCTTGCTGATGTGTAATTTAGGGGAAATCACTTAAACTCTGATTCTCATTTTCTCATTGTAAAATGGGGATGATAATAATAGTGCTTATATCATATGATTGTTGAGAGGATTAAATGCCTCAAATATTGTAAAGCACTTAGTGCCTGCAATAGTAAGCTGTCAAAAGTGTTTGGTAGTATTTTCTTATCATTATACTATTAAAGTAGTTGGTTTAATGAAGACAGCATCTTTTGACAAAATATTTAAGAACAATCTATGGTATTTGGGAATAACGGAGAAAGAAACAGTCAATGGAAATGACATCAGAACAGCTAAAAATAACAGCACCAGCATATTGACAGAACTCCATTATCTAAATGCTTTATGTGATCTCTCAAGACATACCTGATGTCAAAATGGGGGCATGACTGCTTCTGCACAGCTCTCAAGCTAATTATGCCTGGTTAATATTTTTCATACAGTATTAAATAATGCATTTTTATCACCACAGAGCTATTCACACTTGTGGATATGTCAATATCAATTGTAACCAAGAGACCTAGACCAGTGCTACTGGGCTATGAGCAGTTTGTTACCTGTCTACAATGGGATATGGAGCTTAGACCAATGTGTGAATGAACTGTGTCACTAAACACACTGTTTAGCTATATAGATAAAGATACAGATACAGATATAGACATAGATACCATAATGTAAAAGTATATATATACTATATATAAAAACACATGAGAAATATATATGAATATATTAATACATGTTTTATATATACATTAGTAGCAAGACTTTCTTGATGATAGAAGTAGTGTATTGATTCATATTCTGGCACACACTCCCAATTTCTAAGTGGATTGGTAAAAAGTTCATCAACTGGCACTGATATGCGGACTAGCATTGGCCCTCAGACCACACTTTCATCAATACCTAGCTAGGCTATGACTTTTAGGGTACTATAGTAACAGACTCCTTTAATTAACTGGCTCTTTTTAAAAGACCTGGCACCCACTTAGGCTTCCAGAATTGAACTTGTGGGTAAAAAGTATATTATATTATAAAAAGTTGGTGACCTGCCTGACAGATCCATTCCTATCTGATTTGTGGGATACCACCCATATAAATCAGTCTTTCTGAAAAATTCCATTGGTTGGCCTTCTCATCTAATAATGGCAGCATAGCTCTTCCAGCACACAAATCTATAAAGTTTTACTTATGGCTGTACTAAAATGGCAAGCATTAATCACTAACACTTGCATTTCAATATCTGCCTGATATTAAATGGCATTTTTAGATGAAATAGCAAGGAATGCAAGTGAAGTGGAGAGCATATGACAAGTGAAAAGAAGTGGCTTTGTTTCTAATTCTTCACAGGCTTGTGTGTAACCTAGTTTATCTCTTGCCTTTTTCCCAAGGAAGTGTGGTTGATGCTTCCTGTGATACTGAGTTTCTTAGTCACTACTTCATAAGGATATTTTGAACACCTGGAAGAGTACCTGCAGTTTTACCAGCACCTAATTACTGAAAGTTATCAACCTTTCTTCTTCATTTCCTGCTTTCTCTGAGAGGAACATATGCCTAGACTTAAAACCCTGATTTCACAGTCTAACTCAGAAAGGATCAAGATCCTATGCATCCTATAACTACTTATGTAGTTTGATAACAACGGCCTTTCCTTTCTTTCAGAGATTCTCTTTGTTTTATTTCAAATATTTGCCTCCAAATTTCTTCAACTTTGGATACAACTGACTTGTCCTATTATTAAACTAATAGAATCTACTCCTGGGTTTTATTTTTTACACTGAAACAGTTTTGAGGGCAGAAATCCATTCTGGCCCAGAGGGTTCCCAGGTCCCCAACAACTAATAGTACTCTCTCAAACCATCTATTTATCACTGCCTTATAAATAATTTTCCTTTTGTCAGGAATATTTATTGTTACCGTTAAACCCAGTGAGAACAGAAGGACCAAGCAGCATTAACCCTTCAGGAGCTAAGACTCTGTAACCTGCAGAAAAATCCCATGTGGTAATTGTTAATGTTGTTCGCTAAATATTACAATTATTCAGTTATTTCCTCCTTCTGGCTCATGGTAGGGTTGTACTTTCTGGACCCTTGTTGGGTAGGGATATGTGACAAGTTCTGGCCAATAGATTGCAATCAGTAATGGCATGTGTCACTTCTGGCTGAGCACCCAATTAATGTATCAATTAGAACTCTCCTTCCCTCTTCCATGGTGATAAACAATGTTCTAGTGAGTGACTGCTCCATCATCCTGGGTCCTAAGAAAAGACAACATGGAGCTGGGGCTCAGCTCACCCCTGATGACTATGCAGCATGAGCAAGAATTAATTCCTTAGTTTTTTTTAAGCCATCAAGATCTGGGGTTTGCTAGTGAAGCATAACTTATCCTCACTGAAACAGCTTCTTTTATGTAGCCTTTCTAGAAGCATCCCCACTACTTATCTTTGCTTGCATATTTAATTTGAAGTAAACATCTGTTTTCTATAAGCAATATAGCATGGCCTAAGGGTAAAAGGTAGCCCTGGGGTTTTGATTTTTTGGAAGTTTAGATGTGATGTAGAAGTTTTGTTATGCTCTGTAGCTTGTTAAATGGCATCGTACATAAGTAGGTTTCTCTTAAAATGTATTTGATAGGTTAGGCTATACATTGTAAGCTCTGGAGGAACTGACACAAAAATTAATAAAACCATGGTAGACTTAAAGCCAATCATAGCAATAATTAATTTAAATACAAATGCCAGAATGGATAAAAAACAGAAAAGACCCATCTAGATGCTATCTATAAGAGATATATTTTAAATTTAAAGATACTGATAAGCTTAAAGTAAAAGGACAGAAATAGATTCACCATGTAAACACTTAAGTTTTATAAATGTGTCTGAGAAGGGCCCAGAAATTTACCCTGGCAAGTATTCTAATAGCTTAAATGAGAGAGAGAGAAAAAAAGATATTGAAATAAAACATAGGCTTTAATCATTTTCAAATATTATGTACTCTCTTATATACTTGTTCTTTAAGTGCAGATGTTTTGCATCTTAAAAGAAGAAAACATTTGGAGCCTTTTGAGATAAAATGATAATACAAAAGAGCCTTATAAAATAATAATATTTAGTGCTCAAAAAAGACTTGAAAACCATCTCATCCAGTGTTTCCAAATAAAATAGAAATACTATCTATGGTATGTGGAAGGCTTTTGGATGATATTAAAAATATTTTAATAGTTATACATTTAATAAGATTTCCCAGAAAAAATCATAGTAAATCACACTCATAATTTCACCAATATTATTTACTACTAAAGACAAAGCTTACACAAAAAGTCATGTTTCAATTTAAAGAAAATTATTAACATTAGGTAAATGATACCAGATTGGTATTCAAATGTGGTAAAAATAATAAAGGTAATAAAAAATGACTAAACGACTAAATATTCTGATTGAACCCAGTTCTTTCATAGAAAGAACTGAGGTCCAGAGAGCAAAAATAACTTGCCTAAGGTCACATAGTAAGTCAATGGCAAACCTGAGTCTAGAAACCAATTCTTTAATATGCAGTGCTTTTTTTTTTTTAACAACCTTACTATTTAAAAAGAAGCATCAATTACCTGGACAGTTTAGAACATTTTCTATTAAATGACAAAAAATAAGGTGACATTATGTATCTGCTGAACAATGTAGCATGTCAGGGCAGAATGAGCTCAATATAAATTCAGCCCAATTTTTTTCACTGTCCCCACCATCTTTCTTACTTATAGGTGGTTGATGTTAACTCTGAAGCTCTAAATCCTGAATCATTAAAGAACAATTCTTTTATTGGTAATCAAGGTTTTCCTCTTATAAACATTTCTGTATGTTTATTATTTCCCACCCCCATTAGAATGTAAACTACATGAAGCGGGGCTCTGTCCATTTTGTTCAGTACTATATCCTCAGAACCTAGAATGGTGCTTTGCCCACAGTGAGTGCTAATTTATTATTTATTGGTTAAATGAATTTGAAAGATCAAGAGTATACTGTGACCCCAGAAACAGAGGTTATATATCTTGGCATATGCTCATCTGTCATTAATTCAGTAGAAGTATCTATTCATTCGTTTATTCATTTAACAAACATTTGGGCAGTATCTACCGTGTTTAACGCACTATCTTGGCATGATACAAACATGACATCTTTCATAGAACTTGCTTTCTATGAGTACAATCACAAAACAGACCAGCAAATAAGACCAAGTGTGTTAAGTGCTACATTAGGTACAAAGGTCCTATGGGAGGCATATAGGGAGAGAACCCTTCACCCAGACTTTAATGCAAGGGAAATCTAAGCTGAGCCTGAAAGAAGAATGGAAAATAATAAGTGAAAAACAGCTTATGATTAATTACCACTGCAGAGCCATTCCTAGGCAAAAAGACCATATAAAATGCCTTCCCTGCCCCCACTTTTTCCTATGAATGTCTCTGACAGATTTATGTCTTATGTTCTATTTCCAAAGGGCCTTGCTCTCAACTAAGTGCCGCTACAGTAGTACCTGATAAAAGTTCAAGGCATTTTGCCTTTCACAGATATTCCAAGAAAGAATATAATTATTCAATCTTCGTATCCTTCTCTCAACTGTAAAAAGGAACTGAACATGCTTTAATAATATCTGGTATTATTGTTTAGAAAAGAGGTTGGCAAACTACAGTCCACTGGTCAGCCACCTCTTTTTATAAATAAAATTTTATTGGTACACAACCATCCTTATTCATTTACACATTGTTTATGCCCAATATTGCCCTATAATGGCACAGCTGGTAGGTAGTTACAACAGAAAATGTATGGCCTCTCCAAACTAAAATATTTTCTATCTGGCCCTTTAATGAAAAGTTTGCTAATGCTAGTTAAGAATCGTGATTTTACCTTTAAAAATACTCAATCTTTTTATAATGAAAAATTAAATTTACTGACATATTTGGTCAATTTCTATACTCACCACTGCTTTCAGAAATAACACCTTCACATTTTTTTAAATTTATTTTTATTTTTTTTTTTATCGAGACAGAGTCTCACTCTGTTGCCCTGGCTAGAGTGAGTGCCGTGGCATTAGCCTAGCTCACAGCAACTTCAAACTCCTGGGCTCAAGCAATCCTCCTGCTTCAGCCTCCTGAGTAGCTGGGACTACAGACATGTGCCACCATGCCCGGCTAATTTCTTCTATATATTTTTAGTTGTCCAGATAATTTCTTTCTATTTTTTTTTTTAGTAGAGACGGGGTCTTGCTCTTGCTCAGGCTGGTCTCAAACTCCGGAGCTCAAACAGTCCGCCTGCCTCAGCTTCTCAGAGTGCTAGGATTACAGGCGTGAGCCACCGCACCCGGCGCTTCACATTTATTTATTTTTGTTGTTACTGTGATTGCCATTGGGGTATTCTTTATAATTTCTTTGCATAGGCCGATATATAGAAGAGTTTTTCCAACATTTCTTCTGGTATTATTATGGCTTTAGGTCTTACATTTAAGTCTTTTATCTATCTTGAATTAATTTTGTGAGTGGTGAGAAATATGGATCCTGTTTCATTCTTCTGCATGTGGCTATGCAATTTTCCTAGTACCATTTATTAAATGGGGCTTCTTTTCCCCAGTCGATATTGTTGTCTGCTTTCTCAAAGATGAGTTGGCTGTATGTGGATAGTTTTATTTCTGAGTTTTCTGTTCTGTTCAATTGGTCTGTCTCTATTTTTGTGCCAATACCATGCTGTTTTGGTTATTATGGCCTTGTAGTATAATTTGAAGTCTGGTAATGTGATGCCTCCAAAATTGTTTCTTTTGCTTAAGATTGCTTTGGCTATTCAGCCTCTTTTCTGGTTCTAAACAAAGCATAGAATTATTTTTTTCTAGACCTGTGAAATATGATGTTGGTATTTTGATGGGGATTGTGTTTAATCTATACATCACTTGGGTAGTATGGACATTTTAACAATCTTGATTCTGCAAATCCATGAGCATGGTACAGTTTTCCATTGGTTTGTATCCTCTGTGATTTCTTTCTTTGGTATTTCATAGTTCTCTTTGTAGATATCTTTCACCTCCTTGGTTAACTATATTCCTAGGTATTTCATTTTCTTTGCAGCTATTGTGAATGATATTGAGTCTTTGGTTTGACTCTCAGGTTGACTGTTATTGGTGTATAGGAATGCTACTGATTTGTGTAGATCGATTTTGTAATCTGAGACTTTGCTGAATTTATCAATTCTGCACAACCAAGGAAATAATTGACAGAGCAAATAGACAACCTACAGAATGGCAGAAAATATTCACAAGCTATACATCCAGTAGAGGACTAATAACAAGAATCTACAAAGAACTCAAGCAAATCATCAAGGAAAAATCAAACATTTCCATCAAAAAGTGGGCAAAAGACATGAACAGAAGCTTTTCAAAATAAAATAGACAAATGGCCAAGAAACATGGGAAAAAAATGTTTAACATGAGTAATCATCAGGGAAATACAACTTAAAACCACAATGAAATATCATCTTACCTCTGTTAGAATTCCTTTTATTAAAATGTCTAAAAACAATAGATGCTGCCATGTATGCAGAGAGAAAGGAATGCTTATACAATATTGGTGGGAATGCAAATTTGTAAAACCTCTATGGAAAACAGTATGAAGATTCCTCAAAGAACTAAAAGTAGACCTACCATTTGATCCAGCAATCCCACTACTGGATATTCACCCAAAGGAAAAGAAGTTGTTTTATCAAAAAGTCACTTGCACTCAAATGTTTATTGCAACACAATTCACAATTGCAGAGATGTGGAATCAAACCAAGTGCCCATCAATGCATAAATGGATTAACAAAATGTGATATATGTATACTATGAAATACTTCTCAGCCATGAAGAAGGATGACTTAATGTCTTTTGCAACAATTTGGATGGAACTGAAGACCACTATCCTAAGTGAAGTATCTAAAGAATGGGAAAGCAAACACCACATGTACTCACTATTAAATTGGAAGTAACAGATGTACACTCATGTATATAGAAAAGTGAAACTCAATGGAAATCAAGTAGGGGGTAACAGGGAGTAGGGGATGGGTGAAAACCTACCTAACAGGTATAGTGAACACTATCTGGGTGATGGGCACACCATGACTCAAGCATTATAAAAGTGATCTATGTAATGAAAAATATTTGTACACCCATATTATTTTTTTTATTTCAGCATATTATGGGGGTACAGATGTTTAGGTTACGTATGTTGCCCTTGCCCCACCTCACCCCCTAAATCCGAGTTTCAAATATGTCCATCCTTTGGGTGGTGTGCATTGTACTCTTTGTGTATGCATATACCCGTCCCCTCCTCCTTCTTCCCTCCTCCCCTCTCCCCCCCTCGCCCAACATCCAATAGATGTTATTATTATATGTTCACTTATGTGTTGATCAGTTAATATCAATTTGATGGTAAGTACATGTGGTGCTTGTCTTTCCATTCTTGGGATACCTCACTTAGCAGAATGCGTTCCAGCTCTATCCAGGAGTATACAAGAGATGTTATATCACCATTGTTTCTTAAAGCTGAATAGTATTCCATGGTATACATATACCACATTTTATTAATCAACTCATGCAATGATGGACACTTGGGTTGTTTCCACATCTTTGCAATTGTGAATTGTGCTGCTAAAAACATTTGGGTGCAGGTGTCTTTCTTATACAGTATCATTTGTTCTTTTGGGTAGATGCCCTGTAATGGGATTGCTGGATCCAATGGTACTTCTACTTGTATCTCTTCAAGGTATCTCCATATTGCTTTCCACAGAGGTTGCGCTAGTTTGCAGTCCCACCAGCAGTGTATGAGTGTTCCTATCTCTCCGCATCCACGCCAACATTTATTGTTTTGGGACTTTTTGAT